>JARYHS010009186.1:226525525-226741137 GCA_031002005.1 Vandiemenella viatica | reverse complement strand
GGCCCGGCCGCCGACTATAGGGGCCCTCCGCTCGAGAAATAGTTGAGCTAAAAAAAAGGTCGCCGATTTTTGGCCTGAGGGAGGGCCCTAACCGACAAATTGTCCGAGGATCCCCCAACTGTTAAGAACGCTTACCCCGGGCCCCAAATTCCTAGCGCCGGCCCTGCGTGTATATCCTCCTTTCACAGCAATGCAGGCTGCAATTCTCCCATGGAGACGATCGTAGAGGTGCTGGATGTAGTCCTGTGGAACGGCATGCCAAGCCATTTCCACCTGGCGCCTCAGCTGGACCAGCGTTCGTGCTGGACGTGCAGACCGCGTGAGACGACGTTTCATCCAGTCCCAAACATGCTCAATGGGGGACAGATCCGGAGATCTCGCTGGCCAGGGTAGTTGACTTACACCTTCTAGAGCACGTTGGGTGGCACGGGATACATGTGGACGTGCATTGTCCTGTTGGAACAGCATGTTCCCTTGCCGGTCTAGGAATGGTAGAACGATGGGTTCGATGACGGTTTGAATGTACCGTGGTTCAGTGTCCCCTCGACGATCACCAGAGGTGTACCGCCAGTGTAGGAGATCGCTCCCCACATCATGATGCCGGGTGTTGGCCCTGTGTGCCTCGGTCGTATGCAGTCCTGATTGTGGCGCTCACCTGCACGGCGCCAAACACGCATACGACCATCATTGGCACCAAGGCAGAAGCGACTCTCATCACTGAAGACGACACGTCTCCATTCGTCCCTCCATACACGCCTGTCGCGACACCACTGGAGGCGGGCTGCACGATGTTGGGGCGTGAGCGGAAGACGACCTAACGGTGCGCGGGACCGTAGCCCAGCTTCATGGAGACGGTTGCGAATGGTCCTCTCTGATACCCCAGGAGCAACAGTGTCCCTAATTTGCCGGGAAGTGGCGGTGCGGTCCCTTACGGCACTGCGTAGAATGCGACGGTCTTGGCGTGCGTCCGTGCGTCGCTGCTGTTCGGACCCAGGTCGACGGGCACGTGCACCTTCCGCCGACCACTGGCGACAACATCGATGTACTGTGGAGACCTCGCGCCCCACATGTTGAGCAATTCGGCGGGACGTCCACCCGGTCTCCCGCATGCCCACTATACGCCCTCGCTCAAAGTTCGTCAACTGCACATACGGTTCACGTACACGCTGTCGCGGCATGCTACCAGTGTTAAAGACTGAGATGGAGCTCCGTATACCACGGCAAACTGGCTGACACTGACTGCGGCGGTGCCCAACCGCTGCGCAGCTAGCGCCCTTCGACGGCCAACACTGCTGTTTCTGGTGTGTCCGCTGTGCCGTGCGTTTGATCATTGCTTGTACAGCCCTCTCGTAGTGTCCGGAGCAAGTATGGTGGGTCTTACACACCGGCGTCAATGTGTTCTTATTTCAATTTCCAGGAGTGTATTTACATGCATTTTCACACAAAATTATCAACATAAACCAGTACAAAGCGTTGAGAATTGTCCAAACATTGTAGCTCACATCAACATTTACAATTTAAAACTTTTAATTAATGTTTCATACATAATAACGACCTTGATCGTGTTGCATATCATTTACGCAGTTTCTCTCTACAAAACAACGTTGATTTACATGACGACTATAGCCTACACAAATTCAAAATTAATCACATGAAAAATATACAAATCCATAATTAATCAACTCCCCTCTATACATAATTATTAAAGTAGAATTTAATACGGGGCCTGGGACTGAGGACTGTTATGCAATGTTGGCTGGATGCATGCTGAAAGTTTTTGCAGCCAGGTCTATTCCATGAGAAAGAAACATGTGGTAGAGATTCAGAAGATATTTGTTTTCAAGATTGGGTGATCTGCTGAAGCATGTGCATGGGGCAGAGCAGCGGATAGAATTTTGGGAAGAAGGATTCACATTTTAGGGAAGGAATGTAGAAAGTCATGCCCACTGAATAATCAACTTCTGAGACAATTGTTCGGAATTGTTTGCGTTTTTTCGAGTGGTGCGCAGCAGTTCCAACTAGAAAACCCATACTGTGATGGATGCAGTGAAACAGCAGTTAAAATCGCAAGGGATAATTTTAAAAGTCTCTGTTAAGTAGATATTCGACGAAAAGAGGGTTACGACCAAAAACCACCCTCGGATGATGAGAAGCAGCAATTTTATTTATTTATTTTTTTTTTGTATTTTTTTTGTTACCAGAAAGCGGCATGAAATGTCGTCAGTACTTCTGTACCTACCTGTTTTTTTTGCTGTGTGTGTGTGTTTTTTTTTTTTACTATTTGAAATAATTAATCTCAGATGCTGGAAGGTAAAGATGGCAAGCGCGTTGAAATTTGCCCGCCAGCAGCAGCGGTCTAGAATATGCTAACTCAAAAACCACCGCAAAAGTGTCAATGATGTTTTTTTTACTTTTTGATTATAATTTAAAAAAAAACTTGTGCAAAAGTTTCATTAAAGTTTTTTGTTAACTTTTTTATTGTAATTAAACTGTGTTACAAATATACTTGTTATACTTAAATATCTCTTGTAACTATAGGCAAGTATTATGTGGCCTACAGGTTAATTTTGAATCGAAATTGTGGTCCATCTCCAAAACTAGTTGAGCAGTCTTGCTGCAAGGTAACAACTAAAAATATGCTTTTCTATTAAGGAATAATTCGAAGAGAGAGTCACATTCATATTATATTAAGCTATATAAGATAATTTAAAAAATAATAAGAAAAGGGGAATTAAAAGACTAAGGGAATTGCCACCGGAGCATGTGCTCCATCGCAATTAAAATTTAAAAAATTATAATGTGTAGTGGATTGGTCGGCGGGGGAAGATTAATTGCTTACCTTTCATAATTTAAATCGCCACCTTCCACTACCATCTGCAAAGCATGCATATTTAATTCAGGAAACAGAGGTGAAACCATTACTTCTGTTATTAGTATTTGAATAGATCCTAAATTTTTGGTTTATTTGGTACTCATGAATGCTTACAGACAGAGGTATATTTATCGTTAATCTTAAACATCTAAAACTCAATGCAATACTTGTCTTACAGTTGCGAAATAGCAAACAAACAATTATCATTAATTGCAATACATGTACATGAACTTTACAAAGATTTAAAAATTCAGATGCAACTGAACTAAAAACTCTCTTATGCATATTGAGAGCAATTCTTGTATTACAATGGTAACAAGCAAACATCAGATTTGACTGGATTTCATAGGGCGCCAGGCAATTAATTTGTTCCCACAAAGAATAGTCATTGAAAGTTTCCAAACATGGAAGTCAGTCTTTCAGTTCAAACTGGAAAAGAAAACATAAAAGCACTCGGCTTTTAGACACAACTAGCTCAGAAATTTGTGCCCGGCAGCATAAGAACTCTCACTCATCAGACCGTTAAAGGGCTGTCTCAATGATTTGTCAGAGTACATACTGTTTCTGGAGGAATAATTACCGTGTCTGTCTGGCTGCACGATGCGTCGCAACAAGAGTGCTATAGTCACTCAAATAGCGCACCTGTCCAGGTTCTGCAAGGCACTTGTCACGTCAACCAGCACATGTAACAACATCGATCGAACTTGGCGTTCAGTCATCGAAGCCTCCAGAACCAAATCATCCGTACTCCTCTGGAAAGCAGTGGCCAGGGCGATCGTTCTGGACGAAGTGAAGACTTCTCGCCTCTCAGAGTTCGTCCCTCTCCTCCTCCTTGGCGCGTATCATGGAAACACAAAATTTGTAAAATTTAGAATCACGTGAGGAAATAAACACATCGGATTGGCTTCGTAAAAGTATCCCCTCTTTGCTGAATAATACATTGCCTCTCATTTGCTAAGAGTCTTCGGGTTTTGTCGGGATTAATTTTTCGCACGACACCAAGCGAACGACCCATTCAAGGATTCTATCCGCAAAATTCCCCCCTGGCCACTCCTTTCTCACCGGGATTTTCACTCGCTGGGCTAGAGATAATCCCTCGCTTTGTCTCGACCTACCGGACACTTCCGGCTTAAGTCAGATTGTCGCTCACGGTAACACAACTCTTAGCTAGACGCGGATTTCTGTCTCCAGCTCGAAAAAGAATATCCATTTATTTCTTATGTTTATTAAACCAAAAAATAATTAATTTAAATTGTACGAGATGACCCATTTAGTAATCTTGCTACAAACGTTTTAGCGAATTACCAGTATATTTCTGTTTTTTGTTGGTTGAGCAGGGCTGGCGTTAGGAATTTCGGGCCCGGGGTAAATTGCTTCGAGGCCTGGGGGCTCCTGCAGCCGGTGATCGGGGCCCCCCATCAGCCGGCGGGCCCGGGTACATTGACCCGCTTACCCCCCCCCCCCCCCCCCCCTAACGCTGGCCCTGGCAGGTTGACACATTCTTTATTTTATAACCGCAGTTTGTTTGATGACAGACATTGTTTCACGTTCAATTTTAGTTCTCGTTTCGTAACTATGATTGAGTGTTGCTAGTGACATTCTTACCAATATTCACTAGCTTCAAAAATTACGATTAGTCACCTTAGCTGCTTAGGGGGCTACGTGAGGTGTTTTTATGGAATTCCGGACCGCTCCCCCCCCCCTCCCCCTCCTGCTGATCGACCTCGTAGCTTTTTGAGACCTTTTTTATTATCTCTCCGAGGTCCGCTTATATCCCCTCCTAACGCACTTTTACCCCCCTAATGTCGACATCCGCGTCATTTGTGGACTTTGTTTATTAGCTCTACTGTACTTCAAGAATGTAAAATAGTCACGTGAGATTTTCGACCCCCCCCCTCACCCTCTTGGCGATATTTGGTGGGATTTCGTCGGACCCCCGCCCCCCACGCCCTATTTCACCTCACGTAATTAATGGACGCTCCCTTACGCTAAGCTGTTGTAGTTTATCATCTCAATGACGTGTCTCCTACAAATTACTTGGACTGGCTGGGATTGCTGGCTGTCGGAGCGTTATTTGCGCCGTATTACGTATGCCGAGGACTTCCCCTCCTAGTGGACTAGTCCCCCACCCCCACAGGTATGCTGTACACCTCTCCTCGATTAATTATTCAGACGGAGGGACACTTTCCGGCTGGAGCATTACGTGCCAGCCAAGGAGTTGTGTTTTATTGCTGTTCGGGGCGGCAAGAAAGACGGACAGGTAGTTAGTAGGAGCCATCCCGGAGAATTCCCAATTTAACACTTGCCACTCAGCATTAAGTGGGGTGCGGAGAGTGGCCTCCGCAGCTTCGCTCGTTTTCGTGTAGGATACTTATCTTTACTTCTCACTGTAATTATGAAACCGTAGCACTGGAATGCTGACGGAAAAACATTCCTTCAAAGAAACGGAAGAGACTTTTGCGAACGCCAAATGTGAGTCTGAAACAACTTTCAATTTTGATCTGAAATAACTTTCAATCTTTGTTTCAAAAGTCATTTTATGCGACTGTTACATTTCCTTTGGAATGAGTTCTCTTCGTGAAATTTAAACGTGTAAATATTCGCTTCTCCGACCGTCTTCCAACGACTGACAATACAGCTTTTTTATCATATCATTTATGAATTGTGTGCTAGGGAAATTTCTGTAAAAATAAATGCATCTGATTTTCTTTCCATCCCCTTTGCCCCTGTCTTTGATATCCATAACATGGGTCTCATAATATAACATCGTACTCTAGAAAGTATCTGATCAACGTTATGTAACTAAGATCCGTCACTTCCCCGGTATATCTCGTCATCTTCTTTTACAGGTACAGGACTATGAAATCTTTCCCCAGTGTACAGCTCTTGCAATGTTTATTTGGGTTTAACTCTTTTTATGTTGCGTACAGGAATTAGAAGAAATACTTAAATGTTTCAGGAATGTTGAGGTTAATGAAAATTATGTTTTCAATCTAGAATTCTTTAAATATTGCGATAAAACTCTTAAATCAAATATTTTATACCAGTTGAATGAAAAAAATTGGATGTAGGATCTCAATCCTAACGTTAAGAGTAACAGTTGTCGCCATACTCAAGATGTGAGAATTGTCAAAATAATAGACGCGTAAACCTACAGAATAGACTTTACAAAAGTTTTGCAAATCTTATAAGAAATAAAGTGATACGGTCGAGCATTTTCAAATCTTTTCAACAGCGGACCTCTTCCTTAAAGATTAGCTATGGATCCTTTAATAATAGTAATCGTAATAATTGGAAATTGGCTATGCTAGAACTGTCACTTGATAGCTCGATTCGCATCTCACACATTGTTGCCAGAGTTCCCGACTTTTCACGCCTCCATTTAAGGTTTCGAAATTATTAATTTTCAATTTTATTTTGTCTGCGGTAACCTTGCCACATAGAAAGATCTTGTGTAGTTGGGCCCAGGGAACAGGCTGCGGTAGGGCCTAATAGGTCCTTTTCAGTTGAAAGGCTATAATACATATCAAACAGAACGCAATCTTTATTCATCTACTATTTCTGGTTGCATGGATGTTGGCTTGTGATTGGTAAATGGGCATTAGCTGTTAACGGGGAGTTGTCTTTTGACACTTGGATAGTGAAAGAGCGATCGGTAAAGTGGATATTCAGTTGTGTCTGACATCAATTTGTCCGAAAGTCTGAAGACATTTTGCAAAAGACTAGGATGCCCAGTTCTAGAATAGCAGCGACAGATATTCTTGAATCCCTTTATAAAATTCAAGAGCAGCTGGATTGTACGGTAGAAAAGTTGAAAAGATCGAAGAATCAAAATACTACTGTTTAATACTGTGTTAAATTGAACTGTTTGTATTATCAAATGTTATATCGAAAGTGATATTGTGGTTTGTTGTTCGTCGGTTGTAATAGGCTTAATTTTTCTGTTATAAAAATATAGTTTAACGAAAAAAATCACAGAAAGAATCAATGCAGCGTTGAGTTTGAAACAGGAAAATAATTATATATTCTCTACATTTATACCGATACAGAATTCAGGGCAATTAAATGAGTTCTTACTTAGTATCTTAACTAGTTAGGTGAATTTGAGGCGATATCGTCAAAGATGAAGTTTTTTTTTTAAAATTTTTTTTTAAATCGACCAATTATTGAGGTACTAGAGAAAATTAAGTTTTGCTGCCATTAACCAGCTTTAACAACTTTTGTGCAGTTTACTGATTTTACTATTTCTTATCTCTGTCTTCTTTTCCGATATTTCTGATCTCATTCAAATATTTAATGAAAATTTGTGAAGCAAACTTTCTAAATTAAAATGTAGTAATTCCAAAGATTGATTGCTAATAGACTTTCTTTTGAAATTTTAAATTACTTAGTTTATTATCAATTCAGCTGAAGTGATCGAAAAAAATCTGTGAAGGAAACACGAATTCATGTGATAATAGGAAGATGTAACGCTAAAAATAGCTATGTTTGTTCTTTGAGTCTTCAATATTGGCCATGGCAGATATCCTTGTTATTGTTAGTAAAAACTCATTAATTATCCCATCTCCACATCGCACAAAACCTAATGCAGACTTATAGGTCTTCTGTGCTTTTCCATCTACATCTACATCTATACTCTGCAATTCACATATATTGTGGGTGGCAGAGGGCGCTAAGCGCCAATCCTAATTCTGTGCACTCTAATCCTGAACAGAACGAGGAAAGAAAGAATACATAAAAGTATCAGTACGGCATCTTATTTCTCTAATCTTATCCCTCATGTCATTGCGACCTAAAAATAGGTTGGCGGAAGAAGTATTTCATTGCACTCATAATTGAAAGAATTTCTCATATGCTACAGTAAATTCAAACGAAAGCAACATCGTTTGGCCCAATATACGTATTAATTCTGTGACTCTTTCATAAGGATTGTAACTAGCAGTCAAGTATCGAGCGGCTCTCCTCTGCGATACGGATCCCAATCTCCACAACAATAATCCAAATGCGGATGCACTAGTGTTTTGTACGCCATTCCATTTTTATGAGCATTACAACTTCTCAAAATAAGACCAATGAATCGTAATCTAGAATTAGTTTTGCCTACGACGGAAGTTATGTGCAAGTCCCATTTCATGTTGCTTTGTACTATTACGCGCAGATACTTCAGGGAATCAACCGTGTCCACAACTGAATTCTTATCTTTGTACTCGTGAACAAACGGAGTCTTCTTGTTACTTATCTGCATTGCCTTGCACTTTTTGAAGTGAAGTGTAAGCTGCCATTTATGGCAATATTCCGAAATAACATCCAGATCGTGATAAATTTCTAAGCCATCGTCAGAGCACCTTATTTACCTATAGATAAGTGCATCATCAGCAAACAATCGCAACCTGCAATTAACGTTGTCACAGAGATCGTTTATAAAAATTAGGGAATGAAGTGGTCCTCGCCCAAGTAACATCTAGCTTACGCTTCCCCGTCAACGACATACTGTGACCAACCAGTTAGAAAATCGCGTACCTATTCAAAAATCTGATCCGATATACCGTATGCTCGAATCTTCGCTAAAAGTCGGTTGTCAGGTACAGAGTCAAAACCTTTCTGAAAATCTAAGAAAATTTCATCAACTTGTGAACCTGCGTCGACAACTTTCATTACGACATGCGAAAATTGGGCCAGTTGTGTTTCACAGGACCTGTTTTCCGAAATCCGTGTTAGTACGGTATAAGTAACGCGTTCTCATCTAGAAACCTCATAATGTTAGAGCATAGGACATGCTCCAGAATTCTACTGCATACAGATGTTAGAGATATGGGTCGATAATTCTTAGGATCTCTCCGACATTTCTTGAAAACAGGAGTCACCTGGGCTACTTTCCAGTCAGAAGGTACTTTTCTCTCTACTAAAGATTTGCAGAATATATTTGACAGAAGTTGTTCCGCGTATTCTGAAAACACTCTTACTGGTATACAATCGGGACCCGGCGCTTTCCCTCACTTCAGGAGCTTTTATTGCTTTATAATACCTACATTGTCAATTTTTACCGGATCCATCTCAAATTCTACACGCCATGTAAACGTGACTGGCTGTGTGTGACGAAATTATGGTATCGTTAGCATTTAGCAGCAAAGGTCAAGTACGTATAATGAGCGTTACCCACAGATGCCATAAGAGAGGAAAGTAAGAAGCTAGTCACGTTCACTCTCGTGGTGTTTGTGTCGATACCGCTATCGACTGCAGCTGCGATATGATCGTACAGAGGGCTCTGCACCGTAGCGGTGGTAATGGCGTGTTATTAGGGTTCCCAGCCCGCTCTGACCTTCCGGGGTCAAAAGGTCGCGACTCTACACCTGCCTCCTCACCAAGGTCTTCGGCCCCTTCGGGCGGCCATCTTGGCAGAGGATGTCTGCACACAATACGATCTCTGAAAAACCATCACTTACAACCAGCATCCACTCTGCTTCGCTTGCCAGCTTCAGTTATAGATCATCATTTCAGAAGCGTTTAGTGTTTAATTTAGCAATTTGTGTACATACGGTAACAGAATAACGATAAGGATACTGCCTTGAACGGTTCGAGTACAATTTTATGCGTGATAGGTTTTGATTGAGCATTTCTTTGATCCTGAAGAAGTTCCAGTTTAGTGCTACTTAAAGGAAACGTTGTTGGTATCTACAAAAAAGTTATGTGTCTGTAAATGCACAACCACAATAGTCACATGTGCTTAATACGAAATTTGTAATATTTTTACTTAAATGCTGTATCATTCTTCTCCGTTACGAACAGAAATGTGATGGTGAAAAAAATCCACCTTCAATTAAGGTTTGCATGCGCTCAATGTTTTTTCTTGTGTATTGTGGCAAACGTTGTCGGTGAGGTCTATTAAATCTCAATGGGCCATCCAAAATTTTCTATTTATTTCTCTAACACGATACTTCACATACTTCTGCTAGGTCCTGTTATGCCCGATCACTCTGTAATTATGAACATTTGCTTGTCATACGTTGCTTTGCATAACACTAACTTTCAAGAGACTGCCAACCTTGATGATGCTGCAATTTTTACAGTCACCAGTTGACAATAGTTGTGTAGGAAGAATGCGTACACGGGTCATACCGGTGAAAAGGAGTCTTCCATTGTGAATTGTATTCTAAAATTGCGGTCACTGGTACTTTGAGGAGAAATTTGTACCACCAATCTTATTGTCAATACTTTTTCTTATAATAATTCAAAAATCGAAACTGGGGATGGAATAACGCCGTTGGACGAGCATTATCGAGAGCGAAGGATGATTATCCGCTCCTAGCAGTCTGATTTCAAGGTCGGGATTAAGTGCATTATATGGATTACGGCAATTTTCTACCATTAATCCTTTCTTAGGTAAACAGAAAATAAAGATAAAGTTTTGAGGACTTCGACGTTGAAGAGATGCAATGCAACAGTCACACAAGTCTGAAATAATGATACCAGATATTCCTCCCTGGCTCAATACATTTTTACTTGATTTGGAAAGTAAAACAGAAATATCAAAAAGAGTACTTATAAATACGGACTCTCGCATATTATAAACATTTCTGTATTTTAATATCGGAATGTTATGCGATTGACTTGTTCTCCAGACTCAAAAGTGATTTAAATGCATCTAGCTAAACTCTGTGAGATTCTACCACCATAGTCAGTTCCAGCAATCTCCCAGTTTCATTTTAGTCTAATTTACACGAATGTTTAAATAATAATCAACAGAACATCGTAAAATTCTTGTTTATTTGTGGTTTAAAAGTTTATAACCCACCATAACACCCAATTTCCTTCCGAAACTACAGAGTCTGGGATAAGTAAAAGCATGTGAATCTTATAGTAATACAGACTGAAAATTCATTCTGTTGAATGAAGTTGCCATCACGATGTAACCTGCCACTTTGAGCTGTATGGCCGATGAAAACAATGTTTAAATTCAGAACTGTCTAGCCCAGTGGCACGCGTATCCCGAGACGTACACGCAGTAATCTCTTGTCTTAGGTAATCACTAAGGTAAGTGGGAAAAAAAAATCACTCAGACATTACTATCGGCAAAATATATTTCAAGACAAACTGTTTGTGTGTAAATTATATTACTCTAATGTTGTGGTTGAGGGAAGCACTCGACTGGCATGAACTCATTTATTTATTTATCATTTCGGCTACAAGAGGTACGCGAAATTGAGGTCTCGGGGAAATCTAATGGGAACCATTGATCTAGTCAATAAGTTGAAATAATATTTATCTAGAGAAAAAAATAAAATATATGTATCCTCAGGGACAATAAACACAACTGACGTTATTTTGGTTGTCCGGACCGAATATGGTGGTGTAACGGTTAGCGTTCTGGCCTCGCATTCGGGAGGACGGTGGTTCGAATCCCCGTCCGAGCATCCAGATTTTGGTTTCCCATGGTTTCCCAAATCATTCCAGGCAAATGCCGGGATGCTTCCTTCAAAAGGCTATGGTTGAATTTCTTCCCATTCCTTGCCCTCCATCCCTTCCCGTCTTTAAAGACCTCGCTGTTAAGAGGCGTTAAGCAGTTTAAAAAAATAAAAAAATAAAAAAAAACATAAAAAAAAATTGGTTGTCCGGGTAGAAGCGAGACAATTTATCGAAACCTAATGTTTCAGCCATCATTCTGTGGCTTCTTCAGAGGACTGCCATGGCTGGAATCGCTTCCTCCTACATATAGCTCCCGAAGAGCGTGCTAACCGAAAGCCACAGAATGATGGCTGAAGCGTTAGGTTTCGATAAATTAACGCGGTTCTACCTGAACAACAAAGATAACATCCACAACGACCGCGGAACTCTGCGCAACTTCTTGATGAATCTCTACGGGGACAACACGACTGACGTCCAGTGTTGTGGAATGTTTGAATGGTGCTGCCAATCAGAGAGCGCTGCTGTCACGTAGTTGGTTGATTAAGGGGAGGGGGGGGGGGTGTTGCGGCATCAGTTCAGAATAACCTCGGTCAGTGCTCTTCGCAGTAAGGCTAGCCACGCACCATGAATTTTTATCCCCTGTCTTCGTTGATGTTACACGGGCTTTTATCAGTCTGTAGCGCCTCTTTCAACTAACTCAGCCTCGTCAAACTTCTTTCCCAAGAAGCCTACAATTTTCGAATGAAGATGAATGCCGCGCAATGGATGAATTGTACTAGTTTGATTTGCAGTAGCGGATATGTTCTCGTGGCCCCGAGCGTGGTGGGTGATTGGATAACGCTCTGGCCTCGCATTTGGGAGTACGGCAATTCGAATCCCCGTCCGGGCATCCAGATTTAGGTTTTGCATGGTTTCCCCAAATCAGTCCAGATGAATGCCGGGATGCTTCCTAGAAAAATGCCATGGCCAAATTCCTTCCCGTTCCTTGTCCCTAGTCCCATCCAGCCTCTAAGGGAGCGTGCACAAACTACGTGGCTTGGTCGAGGGGGGGGGGAGGGGTTGGCTGGAAGGTTACGATGGTTACGTGAAGGGAGGGGGGTTCCGAGCCAGGCCACGTAGCTTTTCTTTCATAACATTTTTCACAGTTAAAATGAGGAACAGAACACACAACAGTATATGAATATTTATTTCCCTCAGTTAATTTACTCCTTGTATAATTTATAATCATCTGACAAGAGAAAGCAGTATAAAATGTCTTCTGTAATCAAAAGGGAAAAAAGCTACGTGCTACGTGGGGGGAGGGGGGAGGGAGGGGAGGGTAGAGGCAAAAAGCCATGTAGGGCTACTGGGGGGGGGGGGGGCGGTGTTTCAAAAAAAGAAATCCATTTGATTCCAAGTGATTACACTTATTAATAACATAATCTTTCCGTATTGCATTGCCCTTTACAGAAAATATAATGATTATTACAGTATAGTGATGACCAATGATAGAAAGAAATAAGTGGTAAGTTATATGAAAAAATTCTTACACTGGTGAATCAGAAAAAGTTATTAAAAATAATAGTAACAATGAAATATTATGGAAAATAATTATCCGAAAGTGGTTTGCTACATTTTTACTGCCGCTTCGTAATGCTTACGATTCTGATAAGAACTAACATGTGTAGTCATTCAGTGACACTTATCCGAAATCGAATTGGTGTTAACCGCAAAGCGTGTGTCGAGGCATGTATCAGAACTGATCAAGGCTGCCGCCAACAGCCCTTTCAGCGACAGAGATTCCTACTTTAAGAGAAGCAATCTGACTTGAATGCGGTTTGTCGCCTTCGGTGTGACACGACCTCGTGTATCGGCTGGAGTGGAGTTCTTTGCGCAACTCATTGCTATTGGTGCCGTGGAGAAGGCGAATACAGCCATCACAGAACACTACCAAGCATGCTCAATACTTGCATAGGATCCGCTCTTGAAGGTGGCAGAATACATCCTTCAAATTAAACGACAAGCTCAACTGGCAGGACACTGCGCAGGTAGTAGGAAAAGGTATCAAAATCCATCACTTGTTGGAGGGGATGTACGAGAGAAGTAAAAGGAATTGGGTTAGAAAAGTTTTGTCAGACCATTGCTTGAATATGGTAGTGTACTATGGGACCCACATTTTGGGTATCAAATATAGGAGTTGGAGATAGAGCAAAGAAGGGCTGCTAGATTTGCCTTTGGAAATCGCCGCAAAACACAACCACTAACAGAGATGATTAAAGAGCTGTAATGGAATTGATTAGAAGACAGGAGGAGGGTGAAGAGGGTCGAGGGAGTTTACATGGTGAATATTGGAGATGAGGCGTGGAAATATATTGGTGTAAGTATGAAAAGTAATACATGGAAGGGAAAAGATGACCATGACAAAAGGCTTTTTTTTTTTTTTTTAACTGCTTAACGTCTCTTAACAGCGAGGTCTTTAGAGACGGGAAAGGAATGCAAGGAATGGGAAGGAATTCGGCCATGGCCTTCTGAAGGAAGCATCCCGGCATTTGCCTGGAGTGATTTGGGAAACCATGGAAAACCCAAATCTGGATGCCCGGACGGCGATTCGAACCAGCGTTCTCCCGAATGCGAGGCGAGAACGCTAACCGTTACACCACCAAGATCTGTACCGCAAGCTGGCACTCGATTTCAGGCACAAGGGTGTGGTAAAATTTTCTTTCGTAGCTAAAGCGGTTAGGGCTGGAGCAAGTTACCAAGAGAATTGATGAATAATCTACCAAAGACGTTGAAAGATTTTAAAGTCGAGATTCGTTGAGGTCAATCGTAGGTGGGTACAGGAAAGGGGGAAAATGGGTGTGCAGCGTAGTTGCCATCGGAGCGTGCACTCCATCGCAATTCAATTAAACTAAGACAAATTATTAGACATAAGTTATACTGAATTTGTTTAACAAATCTGTCACTCTACATTCAGATTTGACCCTCCTAAATAAACGAAAACATGTTCGAAAAGCTTCCCAATACTTTATTAGGCCTATCGTTAATTTTGAATTGCATTTATTTCAATAAATAAGTATTCAGATTGAATTCAACAGTAGTAAAGCAAAGATTTTCGAGATTTAATTTAATTTAATTTAATTGCAATGGAGCACACGCTCCGGTGGCAATTTCCCTACACACCCATCTTCTCCCTATCCTACACTCACCTACATTTGCCCTCTACAAATTTTTACTTTAAATTCTTTTAACGTTTTCGGTAGGTTATTCATCATTCCCCTTGGTAACTCATTCCAATCCCTGACACCCTTACCTAAAAAAGAAAATCTTCCCACACCACACTCTGGTAAGCTTTTAAAAGTACGTAAGATCGTAAATTTGATCATTTACAGTGGTAAATTCACGTGATCTGCACAGAACAGGTAGCTAGTGTGAATTGGGATGATGGATGGAGACTTCACTATAGTTAGAAACAGACTATTTAATCCGGAACGTTTTTCCTAAGCGTGGAACGTTCGTGTTGCCATCTTTCTGTTAAGGGTGTAACTTGTGTTCTGTAAGATAAGGGTTTTTGTTTGCAAAACGTCTAGTTTAGGAAGCTAGGTTGGGGGCCGTTTCGGCATTCGCAGGAAATCGTCCTAAGAACCGCAAACTGGACTGGAACCTAGTTCTGTGGTGCATACATCCCCTACTTAGGGTGCTGGCGCCTTAACACGCACAGCCACACTGTCGGGTGGATACTTTCATCAAGTCCAATTACTGTTATATGGTTAAAAATATTTAGCGTATTTAAGTTAAATACATTCGTTTAAATTAACGATTCACTTTCACAGATCCAAATTTGACCGAGCTGCTTCGGTGTTGGAATCGTCATTACGTGTAATCTCAAAACCCACGTTATTATATAATAGCAAGTTGCCAGCCATTCTCCTACGAAGTCGCAACACATGAACGCTATAGCCGCGACGAATCTAAAGTAATTCCTCGTATGTGCGCGTCGCATTGTAGTTACAGGACATAACCTGAACCATTCAGATAATGCTGTGTACGTGAAGACATAAAAATACCGCGGAATGTTTGAAGAAATCACATTTTACTCGTAAATTGCAGACTTTAGTGACCATGTAGGCAATAGCTTTATCAGAATATCTATGAAGGGTCATCGTAAAAAAATATGGGACTCTCTCCTAACTTGAGAGCCGTTACTACAAGTTAAAAACTATGTATTTACTACTATATATTAACCACGTTATCTTTCGCAACCTAGAAGTCCTTCCTCAGCAGGGATCTATGGAATAAGGGTTAAAAGTTTTTGGTACTTGAATGTTTTTCTTCATTTTTCAAACCCAAGATAAGAGCTTTTTTAAGTTCTTTTATACACAATATTATAATATTAGAATATTTGTGTGGAAACATAGCTACTTGTACCAAAGTAAGTTTAAAACATAACCACAAATAACTTATTCAAATTGGCTGCTGTTATAATACACACTACGAAATCTATTAAAAGAGCGGTCTCAAGCGAGTTTAAGGGGTTTGCGAAATGAGGTCGCCTGAAGTAGGGTTTATATTTCCTTTAAAAGCACTTTCTGCTCAAACGATCAAGGTTTGGCTCGGCAGTAGCCTGGAAAAGTGGTCGCGAAGTTCCAAGATACCTCGGAACCTTAAAGCATAGAAAAGAAATCTGCTGCTAAAAGTTTCTATCAATTCTAAAACCCATTGGAACAAAAGGAAAGAAACCCAAGTCGTAGGGAAAAGTTGAAGGGAAATTGCAAAGATAGAATTATAAAGCCACCAAAAAACTGTGAAGTAAAAAAAATGATAAAAAATGATGCATCAATCCATAACAGCTGTGATGACGATGATAGTAACGAGATTAATGACTTACCTATTTTACGATTGTTACTATTCTGGTGATGATCTCTGGGAACAATATCATCTGTGTAGGAGATGCTGCAGATGAGCCCAAGAGGATTGTGATGCAGATGATAATTTGTTTTTATGCTGAAAGTATATGAAAGATGCTTAGATACGTGTTTTAACTTTTAAAATGTACATTTTTAATTTTTTTTAATAATATCACGACACAGTTTGTAAAATATTTTTCGGAGTCTCTCATATAAGAGCCATTATTTTTGTTCTGCGAAAATTGTTATTTTTTGTATAAATATTGTTTTCAGAAAAACTTTTTACTATGTGTCAGTTTTTTATATACTAAAATAAACCCCTCACACTTTTGTATCAATTAATGTTTTAATTTGATTTCTAGACAAAGTTATATGAAAATTACAGAAGAAGACTCATTTTTGGGTACAGTAACTTAATATTAAATCGGTTCCGTAGTTTTCACGTGATGGGTGGACAAAGAAAACCTATTTATACATATTCTGAAGTGATGATTTCATATGTACTGATTATCTGATGTCATATTTGAAATGATCCTGAAATCGTGTCTACAAATCCTGAAGCCCCAGATCATATTCACGACCCCGTTGTTCAGATTTGTAATTTCCAACATTAGTTAAGACAAATCTTTCCCACTATCTGTCAGCAATCCTAGCCTCGGTCCTAATTCCTTGGTAGAACAAAGAGGAAAGAAATTTCCCCACACTCACTGCACTAGTTAGAGAGAGTACAGGGCATTAATATATTAGTCAGACTTTTTAGTCGTAAAGGCAACCCTTTTAATACGTTGAGGTCTGGAGTGCTAGGTTATTTATGTTTGTGGTGTAACGCTGTGGCGATGTCTCAAACACGTTTACCCGTACATTACGCTTGCAAGTCCCGTGGTGGTACGAAGTACGTCCCCTTATCACGCAAACTCGGCTGCTGGGAATTATTTGAAACCAAACATGTTACTCCTCCGACCGCAGTGGGTGCTTGGTACACGCGGGACTATTTGTACAAAATAAACGCACGACGAACAAATTGCGCAGTGCGCCATCCCAGCCAGCACGCAATACGGCGAGCCGCCAGCCAACACGAATCTTCTTCCAGTCCTCTGCGCGGACCTGCTTAAGATATTGCCATAAGATATTAGCAGCGATCAAGCTAATATTTCGCTGGAGTGAAATCCTCACATATTGTTGGCGCCGTTGAAGTTGCTTGGCAGAATAATTACATTGCGTCTTCATTGATATGTACTTTTTTATTTTTTTACTTATTGCTTTGCGCCTCGTCAACGGGTAAGGTCATTAGAGGCGGGATGGGATAGGGGCAAGGAACGGGAAGGAATACGGTCATGGTATATTTGAAGGAAGCCTCCTGGCATTCGCCTGGAGCGATTTGGGGAAACCATGAAAAACCCAAATCTGGATGCCCGGACAGGGATTCGAACCCGCGTCCTCCCGAATGCGAGGCCAGAACGTTAACCGTTCACCCATCACGCTCGGTTTGATATGTAGAATTGCTTCGCATTGTAAGAGTCATCAGGTTCTGTCGATTCTTTGTTAACATTTTTGAAATTAGTTTAAATATGTTCGGTTTGATTTCACGTGAGAACGGTCTCGGGGATGTGAATCACTGCATATAATTACTAACAAACCTAATATTACCAATTATCTATAACTGGTCAGTTACTTAACATCCCATTAATATAATCAGTGTCCTTCGTTAACTGTGAATACATAAAATGCCATGTAAGTTGCTACGCACAAATGCTGTTTTCAGATAATCCAATTGCTGCATTTGTAAACAGTTTCAGCAGAAAGAAAATCATGCAGCAATTAAGGAATAATTTTGTCACCTTACCCTTCCATATACCAAATATACAGTCTTTCTTCAGTCATCTTTAGTTACCAAATTTCAAGAAGAAAATTTTTTCACAAAATATAATAGGTTCTGAAGCAAAAACACTTTCAGTCTGGATTTAAAACTGTTAGGTTTTCGTAGATAACGTTTGCAGCGACTTTTAAATTCTTGATTAGATGCTAATGAGTAATTCCGGACTGTTTGATCGATATTTAACGCTATAGTAACGCTATATATAGGTTTTTGTCTGTAAGTATTGGGTATTACGTCTTTGTGCCCAAAGGAGGGGCGAAAATAGCAGCAGACATTTTGAAGCGGTTTATAGATTACAAAGCGATTCACGATTTATATAGTTTGTTTATGTAATAAATAGGGAAACAATTAAGAAAAGTTGAAATAAATTTATATTTGAATAAAGTAACAGCCGACGGAAAAGTGTACTGTGTTGACGTATCACTGATCGTTGATTTGGTCAACCGTTACTGATGGAAATGATAGACATATAAAGAAACAACGGATGAACTCGGTATTTCTATAAATAACTCTGTACGGATGGTTCGTTCAGAAGGCCATGGTCGAATTCCTTCACGTGCCTTCCTCTCTCGCCTCTAATTACCACGACGTCAACGACCTGTAAAACCCGAAAAAAAATCAGCTATTTAACAAGTATCTACGTAGGTGTGATACTAATTCCAATTTTTCGAAACAGTGCATCGTAAACACCATTACTGTGCCATTAATCAGTATTGCAATTTATTCGAAATCTTCGCAGCTGTTTCGGATCATTTATCACAGAGCCAAGGGTCTTATCCTAATGATACGTTTGACACACGGGTACAAAACCATTAATTTAATTAGTCGTTCAACTGTTATCATGCAGTAGCTTCTACATGAAGAACAAGAATTTCTTCGTTTTATCCTCAGCTGTACGGATGATCAGCACTGCACGAGATATTTCTTTTTGAATGGCACCGTTGATGACGCGACGACTGTTTATGCAATAGATATAATGCTTTGAATCTTTTTCTGATTTAACTCATGAAACAACAAAAGATTACAATCAGCATTTTGGTATTTTCTGCGATTTTTTTCATCGTTGAAGTTATTTTCTTGAATAAGCATGATAAAGCTGGGTGATCGTTGTAGGCTGAACGGCACACTACCATTGATTCCCTGAGGTCATCTTTTTACGTCTCATATCTCTGTCGTCTCCTGAACGTAATACTTGTCAAGGGGCCCGCCATGTTTTATGTCCGTATAAAGCGGACGTATTATCCGGAAGCCCCAAATCGATGCGCGCGAATATCGCAAACGTTTGGTTTCCTCTAGGGATCAGAAATCACTCCCCCTCCCCCCCCCCCCTCCAGCCCTGCTGGCCGCGTACTAAAAGACGAAAATTTCTTTCACCATAACCATGTTACTTACTGTGTTATAACGAAGTCTGTAACGACGGCGTCCCTCAATTGGTATTGGAGATCTTCTATTAGTGTTTGCTAGTGTGGAAAGAATAAAGGTACTGGAGGTCTGTGTAGATCCTTTAAAATTTTTTATACGGTTAGGTGTGTGACTAACTACGTAAAGTGCTCAGTTTTGAGGTTATTAGATCCCGCTGATAGGTCAGGATAAAATACATTCCACCAAGCATACTTTAAAGAGTAATAATAATAATTCAGTGTGGTAGAAATGACCTGGTGACAGGGTTTCTTCTGGCTGCGCATTCCGCCCATGTGGTAGCCGCCTCGACCTAACCCGGCAATTCTGCCAGGTACAGGGGACCTACAGTTTAACGTGGAATCAGAACCACGGAAGCGTTCTGGTGTACTTCATATTGCACAGCAGGCTGTGATAGAGGTGAAGGTCGGGTTAAGTGCCAATTAAATCTCCGCCCAGACAGGGATTCGAACCGGGGACCTTTCGATCTCCAGTCAGATGCCTTAACCACTAAGCCACCAGATCGCTGTATAGAGCCTTTAAATATTTTATGCAGTTATTTATCTTAGTTAGTCCGTACATTGCTTCGTTTTGAGGCTAGCAGATGTCACTGATAGGTCAGAATAAAATACATTCCACCAAAAGAATACTTTCAAAATAGTACTTACAGTTCGCTTGTATTCGCTTAATTTTTATGTTCTGAGTTGGATAGAGTTGACCGCTATTAGACGATAGGCCATGTAGACTTGTTATAACTTTTTAATTTTTTTCTCCTATTTTACTTCTTTTTCTTGTCTCTTAAAATATTATTAGCTGCCGTTTCCAGTAACGAAATACGTTTCGATCAAATAATAATACATATATATGTTATTCAATCGTTATCGCGTCATAAATTTACAAGTAAAATTCATTGGAATACTAAACATAAATAGTAAGAGTTGTATAATTTTAATTAAACGGTAATAAATTCACAGAGTCTGGTGGGTTATAGCCCCATTCTGGTTTCGGCTCGACCATCTATATTTCGGTTTTCGATTGTTTTCCAAAATCACTCCAACCCAACGTAAGGATGGTTCCTGCGAAAGGCAATGGCCGAATTCCTTCCAGATACTTAACCCCAACCGTATTCCAGCTATAAGCTCCTCGACGTCGACGAATCGTTAAATCTATTTTTTTAAGAAAGGAAGTGTATGTGCAGATTATTAGAGTAATCAAGTGACGAGCGCCTCTGAAGAACTGTCTATCCTAATGTTTAAACATATTTTATAGTTCGCCACTCCTCCATGGTGACGTAGTAATCTGCATTATTCACCCCCACTTCACTTTCTGCTACTGGAGATTGTCCGGCATGTCCTCCTCTATACTTGGCGATCCTCCCAAGACTCGTGCACTGTGTCCCCGCCTAATCAATCCATCATGTCCTTACTCTTCCGACAGGCTCCTCCCCTCCTGTTTGCTCTAGAGTCGCTTACTTCTCCGTTCTCATGACATACCCCAACCATTGTACCTTCTTATCAACTAGTCTAATGTGCCAGTCTTTAAGTTCTACGAGATTTATTTTTTAGTTTTAGTTCTGATCCCATGTGACGTTTTCTATTCCTCTCTGATTTACTGTCAGCAGCATCATTTCATCTATGTCCAGTTCTCACAGCAGTAGACTTTATTGGCTTCAATCACTGTGCTCTGCCACCATATTATATCCTTAATCACATCATAAAATTGTCCACTCTTTCTTAGGAGCCATTAGTCAAATACGTCATACGAATTTCACGATTTTTTGGCCCCCTCTTCCGGTCCTTGTTACAGGCACATTCGTGTGATCCCCTTATAGTGACATCATATATAGATTTCATTTCACGTGCTCCCTATTTAATTGTTTTATTATTTTAGATCATTAGACTAGTTGTATGCACGCAGTTTCACTCGCGGTATGCACTTTTTATTTACTATTTCAAGTTCTATACTTCTTAGCTAAAGAATGTAATGTGCAGTGACGGATATGATAAAGGAGCTGGAATGTGATTCATTGCAAGACAGGAGGAGGATGAGGAGGGTCATGGGTCATGGGTCAGGGCGTATATTGGCGATGAGGCATGGAAAGATATTGGAGTAGGTATGAAAAGTAGTGCATGGAAGGGAAAAGATGACCATGACCACAAGCTGGCACTCGATTTCAGGCACAAGGTTCTGGGAAGATTCTCGTTTTTAAGTAAGAGTGTCAGGGATTGGAATGAGTTACCAAGAGAAATGATGAATAATTTACCCAAAACGTTGAAAGAATTTAAAGATAAAATTTGTAAAGGGTAAATATAGGTGGGTGCAGGATAGGGGGAAGTTGCCACCGGAGCCTGTGCTCCATTGCAATTAAATTAAATTAAAGTAAAAACGTGCCAAATGCTACGATTTTTATGACAGCTTAATTATGATATTCCTAACATGTCTAGTCTCAGATTTTTTTTAGTTTAACTGCTTTTTGTTTTGTTTTTTTAACTATTGTGACGCCACGAACCTTAAGTCCTCCCTTAACACATCATTTCACACTTTATGTTCCTCCTCCCTCCCCTTTAACGTGTGACGTAATTTATGGATGGCACTTTAGTCTCTATCATATGTCATTCTCCCTCTTTCCCTTGATAATTACTTTATTTTCCAAGAAACAGAACCCACTCCAGTTTTTTAATGTCGATTGATAGTATTATTAATGAAGACAAATACCGACAATTGACTTCAGTATCTATTGACGGAAATAGCATAACTGATCATCTCATAGCAAGATACGATGACATGATGATGACAAGAGGACGTTGTCGAAACGCTGTCATTACTTCATGAAAATATTCGACTCTTTTTTTTCTCTTAATTACACTATCGAGAATTTCAACGTTTCACCTTCAAATTTTGTTGACGACAGGAAATGCTCTCTGCATCCAGTAAACGAGTACGCTCGCATATGTGTGGTGACTGATGTAAGCCACGAGGCTTTGAGTGAGTCCCGGGATTCCAGGGCGTCCTCTGAAACCAGGGCGGAGCGGGGAAAGGAAACCGACCTTGAGACGGAAACGAGGTGAGGAAGCTCTTTCACGCTGGGACGCTCGTGGAACTCGTTTGAAGTAATTGGCCGCGAGTGTGGGATACCGCACATTAACAGCAGTTAAACGTAATTAGTGCTGGGAACCAATGGTGTGAGAGCATGTTTGTTTGGGTGCCGACGTGGTTGCACCTGTTGATGGTCAAACGTAATTAGTCGCCATTGTAATGCGTCAAATGGAGCATGAAATGGTGTATCGTCTGAGCAATTACGGAAACAATGGAGGAGGTGAGGACGGCCTGTTGATAACGCACGTAGACATTCACTGGGCGGTAATGAGACGGCGCTGCGAGGGCGTTGTCCAGTCACACCCACTGGAACCAAACTCTCCCACGCAACGATCACTCCGCACCCCAACTGCACCAGCTTCATTACTGTTATTATTATTATTAATTGAGTTGGAATTTATGCCCAGATGACAGCTTCCAAAACACATGTTTATCTTTCTCAGTCATCTTTTACTTTCCGTGTCATCATCACCGTCGTCATTGAAGTATAGTTTATGAGCCTTCCAGTGTTCCGATATTGTTGGTTATAGACTTTCATCTTCCACTGTTTCCTGTTTAATAAAGTTTACTTGTCCATAAAAGATTCCCAATTATATCCTCTATTCTCGGTATCCTCCTTCAGTTGGTCCATCCATCTTCTTGGTATTTTTTTTTCCCGCTATCCTTTTTCCCAAATAAACTTACAGTAATGTTGTGTTATTAATTCTTTTAACATGCCCAAAGCATTTAATTCCAGATAACCTAAGATCTTTTTCTATGGGCTCATTTAACTCTAGGTTAGATCGAACCTCATCATTCTTTATGTGATCAAATCTCATTTTTTGTAGGTCAGATCTAAGAAACTTCACACAGACTTGCTAAGATACTTTGATGTTAGTGTACATATTTCCAGAGAATATGACAGAATAGGAATGAGATGATATTATTTTATTATTATTAATTTAATTGCGATGGAGCACACGCTCCGATGGCAATTCCCTTAGTCATCTAATTACCTCTTTTTTATTTTATGTTTTAATTATCTTCTATAATTTGACTGTTAAATTCCTCTCCCATTTACTTTTTCAATTTACGATAGTTAATTTTAAAATCCTTCAGCATTTTTGGTAAATTATAATTTATTTGGTAATTTCGTCGAATTCATCACACCTTTCCTTACACACAAAAGAAAATTTTCCCACTCCCTTATGCATAAAAAACGAGTGCCAGCTTGTGGTCATGGTCGTCTTTCCCCTCCCATGCACTATTCCTAATTCTTCCTAATTCCTAATTCTTCCAAACCCCATCATAACATATGCCATGTACGTTCCCAGCACTCTCTTCACCCTCCTCCTTTCCTCCAATGACTTCCAATCATATCAGTCACTGACTGGGTCTTGCGATAATTTACACAAACAAATCTAGCTGCTCTTCTTTGCACACCTTCCAACTCCAGTATTTGATACCCAAAATGTGGGTCCCAAACTACACCACCATATTCAAGCAATGATCTGATCAAAGTTTTGTAATCCGATTCCTTATCTTCCCTGGTACATTCTCTTATTATCCTCTCCAGTAAATGAAGGATTTTGTAACCTTTTCCTATCACCTACCAAATGTGCTCTGCCAATTTGAATTTGCTATCAAACGTTATGCCAAAGTATTTACATTTCAAGGCTTCGATAAGAAATTCTGACCCCACCTTAAGTTTTTTTTATCTGTATACCTAATAAACTGACTTTTCTTGACAATTATATTCATTCCATGCTGACCAACCCATTTAAATATTCTTTATCCAGGTCATCCTGCAGTTGTTCATAATATTCTTGTTTTGGTCTTATTATATACCATTATGTCTAGTGGAAACAACCTAAATCTGACTAAGTTCCATAAGATACTGTAAAATCTGGACCTTTTGGTTAATCTGTTTGTTATTTCTAAGTCGTCCCTTGTACGTACTTTTCTTATATGTTCTACCAATGTCATTTCAGTTCTCATCACCAATATGTACCGTTCACGCGCTCTGCAATCTCTTTTTTTCTTTTTTAATTCAGGCGATGACGAAATCATGGGGCACAAGAACGAGAAGGAAGTCGGCCATGGCGTTTTGAAGGGACTGTTCACGCATCCGGTTAGAGTGATTTCGGAAACCATGGAACACCGAAATTTGGTTGCCCGGACAGGGATTTGAACCTGAAGTTCGGGAGGAAGAAATAATATATTTTAGAGGTTTTTTTCGACGCAATTAGTAATAAAAACCAAAGATTTCCTGAGTCAGCAAGTTGTCAGCCTTCAGTTGATGTCCATGATGATTATCTAAAGGAAATAGTTTGTCGATCCCTGTCCTCCTGCCACCCTCCCTGCCCCTCCCCCACTAAACCCCCTATAATTATTTTAGCCTCTTATGAGCTTTATACATTTTATGACATAATCATATTATGGTTAATAAGAACGAAAGTAGTGCGCAATTAACAATTCAGATGTTATGAGTGTATAGTAGGCGGAAAGATTAATGTATAAGGGTCCCGTTTTTTTAATCATAAAGTATGTAACTCTAAAAATTACGAACAACAAAGCGTGATAATGCTGAATACGCTATGAAATAAATCATCCGCATATCCGGTGATGGGGCATGGAAAGTGGGGGAAACATTGATGTAACGTAATGCCAACGACACTTGCTAAATAATGTATCAATATGGATATGCGATTCGTGAATCTGTTGTCTCTGCGTTTAACAGAATAATTTGCTAGAGTCGATTTACATTCATGAAACAGAGAAATTATCGGCACTGTTTTTATAATTGTAATCAGAGAAACATTCTGACTGAATTTAGACCACGCACTTTTTACATTAAAAAAAAATCCGTTAAATATGAGTTACTCCTGAGCACTGAGAGTTCCATCCTACTGCTTGCATATTAAACTGAACATACAACGAATAAAATGTAAAACTTAATTAAAAAAATGTTTCAGTAATATTTTAATAAAAATAATAATAAACCCTCAACCTACTGCTAAACTTCCCGTAACTGTTTTGACCACCACGAGTTTTACATTAATCGGTTTCGGGTACTAGGAACTAAAATTGTGTGACCGAACATAGTGGGTGAGCGGTAACGCTCTGGCCTCGTATTCAGGAGGACGCGGGTTCGAATCCCCATCTGGGCATCCAGATTTGGGTTACCCCAAATCGCTCCAGTCGAATGTCGGGATGCTGCCTTCAAAAGGCCATGGGATACTTCCTTCCCGTTCCTTTCCTCCAGTCCTTTACTTCCTCTAATGACCTCGTCGTAAACAATGCGTAAAGCCATAAGCAAAAAAAAAAAAATAAAAAAAAAATGTGCAATATCAAATTTCTAAGTTAAACGGTTCATATGTTAGTAGACTCCGACAGGCGATTAAAGAGTTTCGTGTTTCATTCAGGAAACATTGGATCCTAAAAATAATAGTAATTTTCTCTCTAGCATTCACTTCCGACGTGTGAGTATAACGCAATATCACACAAGCACTAAGCACTAAGCACTAAGCACTAAGCTTTAGCAAGCTCGACGAAAGGTCGGTGTGTATACGTGAAATTTAACAGCCTGAGTGTCATCGAACCGGTAGTCACAGGTCGTTAGAAACCAAAGAGTTATTATACAGTGGGCTGTAATTGGGACAGGCTGAGAGAGTCGGCCCACGAACAATGACTCGTGAAACGCTGTCCATTATGATCCGGCCGAAACGCATACGCCAAAGCCCGCTAAGCGATATCGCATTGCGCAATGTCCCGCCGAGCACAATGGCGTGCTCCTGCCTTACCTCAACATTGCGTAGCGCGGCTATCAAGATACAGCGCAGCCAGACCTGTGACCTAACCAGCTGCCTGCATGCATAGACACGACGAGACTTGTTGCAGCTAATCACTGCCATTCAGCCACTGCGCTGACGTAATGAGAAAGTAGACAGTGGGGTCGTATCACTACAACAAGAAAGTAATTCCCCGAACACAGTCTTCAGCATCAGACGTATATTGTCTCTAATTGACGAAACCTCAATTCCATTTTTACAGTCAGTGCAAGCTTCTCAAATTATAATGTTAACTACGTTTTGTCCCTAACTGTTGGTGCGTTTTAAACACAGAGTAAAAAAAAAAAATCTGAATATGATGCAAGGTTTCTCCAACCTTCTTCCTACATCCTTCTTTCGGGGGTCCCTCTACCCCTCCGATATGATTGATTTACGTTGTAACGTACTATATCTCACAAAATTTAAGAAATAAATAATAGAATCTTCTTAAAGCTACGTAAAATTTAGCCGAACCAACCCTGACAGTAAAAAGTCAACATCACTATTAACAGAATCCAAAGAGCAAAATCGAAAATCCAACGTTTATTCTGATCTTTTTTTCTCTCACTCTAATAAGTTTTCCACTCCATGCAAATGCCGGGATACTTCCTTCAAAAGGCCATGGCTGAATTCCTTGCCCCCCCCCCCCCCATCCTTTCCCGTCTCTAAAGACCTTGCTGTTAGAGAGACGTTAAGCAGATAAAAAAAAAATAAGTTTTAAAAATCGTGTACGGTCACAAATTTAATGATTTTATCTCCAGATTATTCTTTCTTATTTGCTTATAAATTTATGAAAGACTAGTGTAAGCCCGTGACCGTTTTTTGCGTATCGTCACGGGTCTGGAATAATTCCAGTTATTAGGGTCAAAGATTGTGACAGTGACAGCTTGACCTGATCTGACCAAATACGAACCTGACCTGAGTTTCAAGCTTAGGGTGAATAAAATCTCTTGAGCTTTAAGAACTCAGAAGTAATATTAAACATGTATCGTATTATTGTTTCAAAGATCGTAAACTCGAACTTGCTGAAATACAAACTTGTATTTGACCGTTAAAGATCAGTCTGCAAAATTTAAAGAATTCCTGTTTGCTTCGAAAGCATCACGTCGTTTTTTAACTGAGGAAGAGAGTTCATAATGTAATTTTTCGTCATAGTGTCTGTAACGGTCAGAGAACGCAGTACAGATGCCAGATTATTAAACAGTTGAAAAACTCCGAAGAAATCAATTGCCAGAAGACTCGATGCGGTAACATATTTAGTCTGAGACAACCTAATAACTCACTTACAGCGAACATGAACAAAGACCACTAACGAAAGTGGTCAGTGAAATATGTAAAAAGCAAATGAATCGTAGTGTATAAACTTTGGCCAAGCAACAACATTATCGAAGGTTTTAATTGAACTGAAATTTATCCTAGGCCGGAATGACAATTGGCATTCGTGGTTACAGCAGAGACCATGAGTGATTTAAATTTTTATGTTGCTTTCATTAACAACATGTTATGAAAAGAAGTTCCACGTTTTTTCGGCCGTAGAGTTTATCGATATTTATATAACTATGAAATGCTACGAAAAGATAACTTAGTGAATGTATTATGGAAATTAATTTGGTAGCAGTAGCTTACGTATTAAATTGTGAACATAACCTCGGACTTCTTCTAATAGCATCTCTGGTGGCTGTTGATTTGCGAGCGAAGGCTGACACGTGACACCGCTCTCCAGCCAACAGCTAACGAGGTGAGTGAGCTTAGGAAATTATATAGTGGATCATATTTAATTTCATTTGTTAGTGATAATTCTTTTCACTGTTCATCCTCCCAAGTTTTTCTACAGTATTTGTTTTTTAGGCATTTCTCTCCAATTCTCTCGATGTGGTTTAATACTTCTATTGTTGAACGGATCTAACCTTTGCATCATCCTTTAGAAATTCAAAGTTTGTTCGGATCTATTTCTCAGGATTTCCATTCTGTCGCCAATCTAACTACATAATCCCAAATTACTTTACTGTGACTTGGATTCGAAGATCTTCATGAGTTTTGATTTTGCAATTTCCTTTAAATGAAGACTTAAACTTAACTTCAACTTAAATTTGTGATCAACATTATATACGAATAATTTGCAAATACGGAAAATAGTGTCGATTCTGTTCAAAAGTTTTTAAACTGGTTGTCTCTGGTCATGTCATACCTCCATGAAAACGTGAAACAACAAGAGTTTGAAGATTGGTGGAGAAGTACACAAAATTGTACAAGAAATAGGGAATCCACATTTTTATTGCTTATCACTGCCTCATGTATAGGAATTTCGATGTGCTTCCTCGGCCTAACATTTAAAAAATACGGGGAGTAAGGTGGCAACATTATTTTATTTAAATTACTCATTCCAGAGATCTGCATCGAGAAAAAACTTGTTGGTGTCGTTAAACAAGTTGTTTACT
Organism: Vandiemenella viatica; assembly: GCA_031002005.1. Taxonomy (NCBI): domain Eukaryota; kingdom Metazoa; phylum Arthropoda; class Insecta; order Orthoptera; family Morabidae; genus Vandiemenella; species Vandiemenella viatica. The sequence continues at coordinate 226,712,362 of JARYHS010009186.1, read as the reverse complement.
GTGAACAGTATTTTGTTGCTGAAACTGTGGATAATTTGTTTTGTAGTTATTGCATAAGCTTCTATGTCTTTTAGAATTCATGGATCCTTAACAGAAAGAATTACTTGATTTTTGACGACAAGCTAAGTGATGGGTGTAACGTCGTTGTGGTTCCATGCACCGAACTTGGTGGGTGAACGGTAGCGCAGTGGCCTCGTGTTCGGAGGACGTAGGTTTGAACCTCCAACCGGCGATCCAGATTTAGAATTTTCAGGTGAATGCCGGGATGTTTTAGTCAAAAAGCTGTGGTGAAATTCGTAAACCATTCGTTGCGCCCAATCCTTTTCTGCCTCTATTGACCGCGATGTTAACAACACGTAAAGCTTAAGGAAAAGAAAAGATATTCCATACCACCTGTACAAAATGTATTTTTGCCTTGAAAATTCTATGTTGTTATTATTATTATTAATGCTAAGTAGTAGTGTAAGGTATCAGAAATAAATGTCAGTTGGTTGCGAAGCACTAGATTGGCTGTTTCTTCAGTGTTGTATTACGAAGATACATGTTCCTTCTTTCTTCAGTCTTTGTCACTGGCTAATGGTACCACACAACCCCGTTGCTTTAAAGTTTAAGGCTTCTGTCAACCGCTTGTCGGAACTCATGATGTCATTTGTCCTAAAATGTTGTCGCCATTTGTCTTAGAGACGATGCACTAGTGTATCTCGTGTTATCACGTTAATCACGGCTGTGTTTCTGGGGACGAAACGAATGAAATTTCACAGTGATCACTACCAAGAAGAGGACTAAACTCTGTGGTCAGTTTAACTAAAGGTTCAACTAGAAGCTGTACTGTTTGATTCTTCCGAAGGAACAGCACGTTATGGTGTTGTCTTCACGCTCACCGCTTAACTGATGGGAATGAGACACCAAAGTAAATAATGCATATCGCTTCCCGGGGGTTCCGTGCACTGGATGTATACTGTAGATTTCACAAGTTTTTTTTTCCTTATTCTTGAAAATTTTTGTAAAAGTTCAGTAGCAAGAGAGTTTTTTTTTAGAATTATATTTCAGATGGTACATATAAATTAAACCCAAAAAATTGTGATAAGTCGTAAAAATTCGAACATTTTCAAAACTATTTTCACATGTTTATTATCCTATTCGTGAAATTCCTTATAAAATGATATATATCACTTTTTGTGGAGAAAATTATCTGCTGATGCATCATATTTGTTCAAACTGCTCGTTTAGTTATTTTGCGAAAATCATGAACTTCAGAAAGATCGCGACACTTTTAATGTATCCGTTAATAGCTTACATATCACTATAAAAGATAAAAGAATTCTTAGATTAGTTGTTTCGAGAAGAAGGAGGAAGAAGGTGTTTTATGGTTTTTAACAAACACAAAATACAAATAAGTTTCAAATGTGTTTATTTAATCTACGTGTGTACTCAAGTCCAGCAATAGCGAAGCATTGCCGGGTCAGCTAGTTTGGATATAGAATGTCTGTTCGACGCTCTGTTGGTATGCGCCTGGTAGACTCATTTGTCTGGCTTGCCGGAACAACAGGTGTCTCGTCGCCCACGACACAGGAACAAGGCGTGCAGAGTGGAATCAGGAACCTCCGCTTGGGTGGCTTACAGAGTTCGTGAGCAGGAAATATTTGAATACTGTATTCCATACCAAGCAGGCAGCAGCCAGGTATCCTCCTCGGGTGTTCTGCCATGCACGACGTTCCGACGGCTGTCTCCGCTGTCCTCATCAGGTGAAGTGGTTACTGCGGCCACACGTCACCGACTGTGATTGCCTCGCGATTCTCACAACAAGTAGGCAGCAGTGTATTTGGAGCACGTGAGAAACCAAGAGCAAAGTTGGCAGTGCTTAGCCGTGTAGAAGACTCGTTGATTAGCAGCAGAGACAGTACGAGTTAAGATCAATAAAAACACGAGCGGGGAAACGAACGATTAGAAAGACGTAGTAAAAGTTTCAGGTGGATGAATCTATTGTTTGCGGTTATTTTTAATCTTTTAACTTTCATTTTTTGTGAAAATGTGCATTCGTTAAAAAATCATTGAGTGATTTCATAACTTGCAGAAACGGGCGTGTGAGTATCACAATTCTCGTTGAGCATTCAGAGTTCAAACGAGGTGGAAGTGGAAATGGGAGCGCCACAGGTTAGTTGTATTGGGACCATTAGTGTTCATTGTTCTAATAAATGATTGTATTGATGTCTGAGGTTGGATTGTCTGCAGAAGACATAGTATTATATAATATGACAAAAACTGGACTCGCATTCGGAATGACGCAGGTTCGAATCCCCGTCCGGGCATCCAGATTTGGGTTTTCCATGGTTTCCCCAAATCACTCCAGGCGAATGCCGGGATGCTTCCTTCTAAAAGGCCATGGCCGAATTCCTTCCCGTTTCTAGTCCCCGGTCCCATCCTGCCTCTAATGACCTTAGCCGTCGACAAGGTGTAAAGCAACAAGTAAAAAAAAATATATGGATAGGACTATGAACAGCTGCGGAAGGATCTGAACATGATATCTAGCTGGGTAGTTAAACAAGGAATGAAAATAAATGCCAAGAAGAGTCTGCTTAATAGGACACACAGACAAAAACGTAAATGATTTCAATGATTATAGGGTAGGAAAGAAATTGGTTGTTGAAGATCTTAACGTAAGTATCTTTGCATAACAGTTGAAAGTAAAGTCATCTCGGCATGGCACATGGGGCAGTTGATAGGAGGAGGTTTCAAAATCCTTCATTTCAGAACAAGCCTTGAAATGTCAAGATACCTGGCTCATCACGTCTCCGACATCAATCCATTGGAATCAGAGATTTCAAGCCTGTTGATTTTGTGATTTCATGCTCTCGGTATATGAAAATTCGTATTGTGTTGGGGGAACAATGTATGCTTTTGTTGTGGCACCCAAAATATATTATGTTCTTTTTTTTTTTAACACTTTAACAAATTTATTGTTAACGCTAGACTGCTTAGCAGCAGCTGTATAGTCGACAATCTCTTTCTCTGAACTTAGAGCGGTCTGGTGACTCAGTGATTAAGGCGTCTGACTGAAGGTCCCTCCCGGTTCGAATCCCGGTCTCGGAGGGGATTTTCAAAGGCCTTTGACCTGACCTTCACCTCTGGCACAGCGTGCTGTGTAATGCGAAGTACGCCAGAACGTTTCTGTGGGTCGGATTTCACGTTAGGTTGTAGGTCCCCTGTTCCCGGTAGGATCACCGGATTAAGTTGGTTAGGCTACAAAGCTCTGTCATCAGGCGGCCGAACAATCATTTAGGATCTCCCGACCAATAATGCGATCTCTGAACCTAACACACAGATTTAAAACATCGTGTTCTGTATTTTAAAACCATACTCTGCGGGTACCAAAATACACCAGCTGTGTTGGTCATTCATTTCTCGATTGTACACTTCCCACATATTCTTTGATGACAGTCGGTTCTTGCCTTAGATTCTGAGTACCTTGTGTAGGATCAGTAGCTGGACTGGATCTAATCGCGATAGGACAGCACTCTGGAGATTATAATCAACCAAATGAACGTGTTTTGGAAAGGACACCGAGCGTGGTGGGTGAGCGGTTAGCGCTGTGGCCTTGCATTCGGGAGGATGCGGGTTCGAATCCCCATCCGGGCATCGAGATTTGGGTTTCCATGGTTTCCCCAGATTACTTCAGGTAAATGCCGGGATGCTTCCTTTAAAAGGCCATTGCTGAATTCTTTCACATTCCTGGTCCCCAGTCCCATCCCGCCTCTAATGACCACGACGTCGACGAGGCGGAAAGCCATAAGTAAAAAAAAAAAAAAAAAAATTGAAATGATGTGTGAGGGAAGAAATTTCTGAAGCATTCTCACAAGAAAAAGAGACAGAGTGGCGGTCACTTTTTAAAATGTGAGGTGTTGGTTAACTTATTAGTGAAGGGAGCAGTAGACGGAGGGAATTGTAGAAGCAGTCAAAGGTTAAAAAATAAGCAGCAGACAATTAAAGAGACGTTTCTACTGAATAAGAGTTAGCTGAAAATATGAAGAACTGAAGGCTTGTATCAACCCAGTCGAAAGACTGATGATAAAAATATTAAACAAAATCAACTATAGACCCAGAGGCATAATAATACTGGGTCACCGAATGAAAGATGGCGGACCGAGCGTGGTGGGTGAACGGTTAACGTTCTGGCCTCGCATTCGGGAGGACGCGTGTTCGAATCCCCGTCCGGGCATCCAGATTTGGGTTTTCCATGGTTTCCCCAAATCACTCCAGGCGAATTCCGGGATGCTTCCTTTAAAAGGCCATGGCCGAATTCCTTCCCGTTTATTGTCCCCATTCCCATCCCGCCTCTAATGACCTTAGCCGTCGACGAGACGTAAAGCAGTAAATAATAAAAAAAAAGGTGGCGGGATTTTTTTGTTTATTTTAAAAGTCTTTTTACTGCCACAATACGGCACTGTGATGATTTTTAAACAGTTGTCCCCTGACCAAGGACTAATGTTTAAAACATTAATTTTTCGTCTCGTATCTTCGGTTTTTGTTGCAGTAAGAAGATGAAATATTAGGGACGGCGAGGCAGCGTCCGACCCCTCAGACAAATGAGCACTCGCCCCCCACGCCACCCACAAAAGGAAGGCGTCGCTCAGCCGTCGCCTCGTGCTCTGCGCATGAATAATGCATGCCTGCGTCGAGCACGCACCGCCGACACCTGGACGGCGCGGAGTCGCTGACCTCCACGCAGCTCTCAAAGAGCAACCAGCTCAGCCGTAGCAAGTGTTTACCATCAGTAACCCTATCAGGAAGCGATCTGGTGGCTCACTGGTTTGTTGTCTCCATGGGCGATGAGGTACTTTACTGCAGCATGGAAGTTTAACTGGAGCCAATCCACACTCGACAGAACTGTTTTACGAGGTGTGTACAAAAAGAAACCGAACAAATTAAATAGCGCGTCAACGGCTGCAGATAAAATTCTCTGACTTCCGTGCCCACTAGTGACATCTCTCGGCAAGAGATTGCCTCTTGTCGCACTACGGTCACTGCATTAGTTTACGAGTGACAGCCGGTTGAGTGAGGTCGTGCGCAGAGTGCTCGTCGGATTTGTGAGAAAGCGAGAATGAAGGAATTGGAGGAGCAACGCGTCTGTGTGAAATTTTGTCTTAAATTTGGGAAAACTTTTACCGAGACACTTCAAATGCTTAAACAAGCATACGGGAATGACTGCATGAGTAGAACACAGTGCTATGAATGATTTAAGCGCTTTAAGGAGGGCAGGAGTTCGATTACCGACGATCCAAAATATGGTCGACCCTCCACATCAACAGACGACCACCATGTTGAGAGGGTTCGCACCGTGATTAATGAAAATCGCCGTTTGATTGTCGGTGAGGTTGCGGAAGAAGTTGGCATAAGTGTAGGCTCCTGCAATCACATCCTGAGAGAAAAACTTGGAATGCATCGTGTCAGTGGAAAACTGGTGCCGCGCTTGTTGACAGACGAGCAGAAGAAGAATCGAGCTAGGATCTCTAAGGACTTGCTTGAAAAAGCAAATGAGGACGAAAACTTCCTCAAGAACATCATTACAGGCGATGAAACATGGGTTTATGGGTACGATGTGGAAACGAAGAGGCAGTCTTCAGAATGGATGGGGAAAGGATCTCCTCGAGCAAAGAAAGCGCGGATGAGTCGGTCGAACATCAATGTGATGATGGTCGTGTTTTTTGATTGCAAAGAAGTTGTGCACCATGAATTTGTACCACGTGGTCAAGCGATAAACAAGGAAGTCTACCAGAAAATTCTGACACGATTGACAGATGCTGTGCGTAGGAAAAGGCCTGAACTGTGGGAGAATCAGTCGTGGATGTTGCACCATGACAACGCACCCGCTCACGCAACGTTGTTTGTCGCGAATTATCTGGCAAAACATCGCACCCCCGTTGTGCCTGAAAAACACTTTGAAAGGACGTCGTTTCCAGACCATAGAAGAAAATCAAGGCAATGCGACGAGAGAACTGCGTGCCATTGGAGAAATTGATTCCAGGAGGCGTTCCAAAATTTGAAAAAAAAAGAGATGGCAACTGTGTATTGGTAGTGAAGGACAGTACTTTGAAGGGGACAGTGTGTAAAAGTTAGTATGATGAGCAATAAAGCAATTACAGCAGAAGTGCGGTTTCTTTTTGTACACACCTCGTATATAGAAAATCTAAACCAATATTATTAATGCGAAAGTAACACTGACTGATACGTCTTCGGGGCTAAACAGCTAATCCGATCTTGATGAAATTTGACGTGGGGAATTTATTTGCCATTAGGAAGGTCATAAAATACTTTTTCTATATAAATATTACATATTGTCTCGGAATTTCGAAAAATTATGGGAGTCCGCGTAGCTGTGGCGGTAGAGCGTCTGACTGCGGCCCGGAAGACCGGGGTTCGATTCCCGACGACACGAGGTTTCTTCCTCGAAGCTGAACGTCCGGAACGGCCCCCAGCCACCTTGCCTGTTATCTAATGAGTACCGTGGAGGAAACTTTGCGGGAAGGTAAAGAATGGTCGGAGCGTGGCACAGACCCCGTAACATCCATTCCAGTGCCAACGGTTGTAGTGGGAAAGCGGAGCTCTACCTCCATGAATCCTACGGAAAACGAAAGGAGTAGTAGGAACCCCGTGAACTTTTATTTCGAGTAACGAGTCTAAGTCTTTGGTAGAGCGCTGTGGTAGCTCAGTGATTAAGACGCTTGCTTTACAAAGTTCCGAGAGCGGTCTCCAGTTCAAGTCCCGGTAGTAGCTACAATGTTTAAGAATTTTTTTTGGTTGTATGTGCAAAACCTGGACGTTTCGTTTTTCAGATTCCAAGTTAAACTGTATGTCCCACAAATTCAGGGGTGGAATGCGTGGCAAATCATAGGTGGCCGAACAATGCTGTACACGTTTACTTTTTTACCCTCTATTGGTCCCTTAGCCTTTATTTCTCTCGCAGTCAGTTTGTGTGTGTTCTACACTAATAATATCAGAAATGGGCAAGTAACTCCCTTTGTCTCTCTTATAACTTTTGACGACTTAATGGCTATACCGCTATTGACTAGGAAAATACTTTGTATCTTTAGGAAGAACAAAGGATACATTTTTCGGTATGAATAACAGTTATAACATGAAATTTTGACAATTTATCGAATGGTGACAGACAGACGGATACGTGTGTAAGTCTGTAATGTTACAGCGGTCGATCAGGCTGTGTGTGCTTCTCTCGCAGTTAGTGTATGATGTGTTAGTAAATTTCGTTTACTGACAAAACTTACTATTTGTCATAGATTTCGATTTGGGCCGCACCGTGCTATTACTTCGTGTCTGCCTAAAAGTTTCTGGCAACAGTTTATTTTGTCTTCTTTTTCGACATGCTTCGCAGGCATAAACCAGACCTAAGGTGTAGCTCTAGCAGAGCACGAACAGCTAAATTTATTAGAAACCAAGAATCTGATGCTCATGCTGAAGAAAGAAGAGAAGGCAAAGCTGACATTGAAGCTGCCTTCAGTTAAACCACTCTAACTCCCCACACCAAGTAGCTTTACATTCTTATTATTTGCCACCGTTAAAATAAGATACGGAACACACAACAGCATGTGGATATATATTTCAGTCAATTATCTCCGTATGTAATTTACGATAGTCTGACAAGAGAAAACAGTACAAAATGTCCTTTGAAATCAATAGGATAAAACGCTAAATCCCACGCGCGAGGGGGGGGGGGGAGAAGAGGTGTATAGGCAAAAATCACATCAGGATACATGGGGGAGGGGGGGGGGTTCAGAGGAGTGCAAAATGGGGCGACGCAGTTTAATGACGCTCCCACAGGACACTGTTGGAAAAGGAGGAATGGTGGAACTACAGGAGAGGCTGAGAAAACCCGTGTTTCCAGCTAGAGACTTGAAACAGCGCAGGAGGATGATGCTGACAGTTATGACGCAACCAGTAAAGTGTTAATGATTCAGTGAGCTCCTGACTGCAGTTAATGTTATTGCAGAGCGCGTATCACATTTTCCACTGACGACACCAATATATTCTATGCAATTTTTTTGTTATGGATTTACGCCTCGTTGACATCAAGGTCTTTATAGAAGGGAAAGAGACAGGGAACGAATAGGAATTCGGCCATGGTCTATCGAGGAAACCATCCCGGCATTCGTCTCGAGTAATTTCGGGAAACTTTGGAAAACTGAAATCTCAATCGCCGAGCAGGGACTCGGTACGGGCGTTCTCCAGAATGTCTTGTCCGTGCGTTACTGTTCACTCACAATTGATGAGTAACATGGTTATCAGAAATTGTTCGCGATTTTTAAGCATTCAACAGGAATGTCTGGTCCAACACTATCAACTTAAGCTCCGTTATCCATTTCAACTGAAACAGCTCGTACACTGCATACAAACTCTATTTCAGAGTCATAGGCGAATAGCCGGTCATGGTAGTGTGAGGGTTATGGTGCTAGCCTCGCGTGGAGAAAAGTCTCCGGTTCGAGGCCGGCATCGGACCAGAGCTGAAGCGGTTTGAATGGAGCGATGTATTCGTCTTGTGTTTACGCTGCAATACAAGTGATGAAATGTCAAATACAATTGCTGAGAAAACGGAAATACGTTCTGTGGATGATAGATCGCTTGGTTTTCGTGCAACTTCTTTTTCTCACAGGTTCCTCGGTCTGGGTTAATCTGTACAATGAATCTAATCGGTCTATAGTTCTGGACCATATTTGTTAATTAGTACAGGGTCGCAGTAAAACTACCTTTAGAAGTTTTTAATAACATAAAGCCAAACTGAGACATTGACCTTGGACAGAATACCGAACGAGCAGGCAACTATAAACCATGTACAGCGACGGCGCGGTATTGCACGGAGTCGCCGCTATGAGGAACTGTGTCCAGGTTTTCGCTCAGAACAAAGCGATAATTGCGGGGCATGCGAGCAGCGCCCGTAGCCTGACAGGAACACGGCAGTTAGCAGGTTCCGCATTCCCGCTTCCTTCTAAGGAAACTGGACACGCGTAACACAGGTCCTCTCCTCATCCGAAACGTTCGGACGCCGCCTGCTTACGTGTAAGATAGAACTATAACCGAGCAGCCACTTGTACTGTTCGTACTCTGGCTTTCTTGCCAAGGCGTTGAAGTTTAAATAGCCTCAGAAAAAAAAAAAAAAAAAAAATCGATGGAAGTGAAATTAAGACATATTTTCTTTTAACTGATTCTACAGGGTGTTTCAAAACTGACCGGTATATTTGAAAAATCAATAAAAACTAAACGGGCAGCGATAGAAATACACCGTTTGTTGCAATATGCTTGGGACAACAGTAAATTTTCAGGCAGACAAACTTTCGAAATTAAATACAATTTTCAACAACAGATTGCGCTGCAGTCTGGAAAAATCTAAAGTACGATATTTTCCACACATCCACCATGCGCAGCAATAAGGAATAAACCATTTTTTCACAGCGAACTTGCAATCTGTGAACAGCATACGCTTAAAGCAGAAAGACGACTTACAGAATGGCGAACTCACAGATTGCGCTTACTTCCATACCTTTCAAATCTCCTGCAGCGCCATCTGTTGTTGAAAATTGTAACTAATTTCGAAGGTTTGTGTGCCTGAAAACTTACTGTTGTCCCAAGCATATTGCAACAAACGGTATATTTCTATCGCTGCCCGTTTAGTTTTTATTGATTTTTCAAATATACCGGTCATTTTTGAAACAAGCGGTATTATTTCTCTTGTCTTTATGTGAATAGATTGTAATTTTTGAACAGCTATTCCCTGCGATGTTAATCATTAATACACTCCCAGAATTTAAAAGAGCAACAGGAATGGTGCAATTTTAGGAAACAGGGTCATACCCAGAAGAAACGATAGCAAATTGAAATGGATCAGGCCAAGTTTATTACCTTTAGATACTGTTGTTAGTGAGAAGTGTGCCCACATTGAACACCTATACAATCGTATATTCTTTGAAGTATCCAAGTTTGTCATCACTTTCTCCAAGGAAATTGATAAAGTACTTGAGCATAGCATCGAAACTGAAAAATGGTAAAAATTCAATACTGTAAAGTATAAAGAAGTTCTATTTGCCTCATGACGACACCGAAAGCTGGCAGCTAATCAGGATACTCGTTACTGTTTTGCCTTTTACTTATTTACGCATTACAGATTTTTTTTTACCTGGTGATAATTGTCGTACTTGGTGACCCAATCTGCTGTGGGTGAATTACTCCTCCGTGGATATTGCCTTGAAAATTTTTCTTGACCAGTATGGAAGTGCATGTAGTGTTGGTGGGTGATTGTGATGTTTGTTCAGAGCAGTGTGTTTTTATTTGCGATGGGAATCAATTATGAAGGTAGGAAGAGGGTGAAAGCCGGGGCAGGTAAAGAAATATTGGATCACGGAGGAAATAAAGAAATTTATGTAATAGAAAGCAGAGAAGTTTCACGTTGAAGTAGGAAGAGGAAGCATCTTTGGTAGTATAACTTCTAGGTTTCGGTTAGGGTGTTTTTTGGGACACGTTTTATTTTCACTTTTGGGGAAAAATGGCTATGGACGCCGTAGGCGTCTTTATATTAAAACCCCCTGCTGGGTTTGTATGGTCAGTTGGGGATCATCACCGAAATCAGCTGCATTAGCAACTGTACGATATGAACCAACTGATTTTCTCGTTTTGTCTCGTGGTTGCAGCATTTGTGCCCAAAGCCTTGGCAGCTGAAGCATTGCTGTATCGCTGCCATCGGTTTTCTCCTCTTTGGTCGGTTTTTGAAGTTCCGTGCACACCTGTTAGTGTCTTGGCTGCTGGCCAGGGCGGTGGGCTTAGCTTTAGTGGGCACGCTCATGTCTGGTGCTGGGCGTGTAGTGGAGCTTTCGTCTTGAGGTGTTTCCACGCCCATGTGGGTGGAGTCTTCTGGAGGTGGTTCTGCATGTTGTGTGGCCATTGCTGTGTGCCGAGAAGCATCGCTATTTTACTACTGAAGTCGGACATATGAAGAAAAATGGCTGCAAGAGAAATGTGAAGTAGTACACTTTGTGCGATTTATTGAAGGCCACAAAGAATTTTGTCGGAATGGAAGGAGGATTTAATTAACACTAAAGGTGCTGGTGGGAGGCCATTTTTAACTCAGAATAAATAGTAGACCGATGTGATGTATACTCAGAGAAACTGTACGGCGGCAACAGTGATGATGGCGATGTAAGCGATCAAATCTTGAAGGTTAACAGCCTTGAGTTTGGCAATAAAACCAGAGTAGTTTCCTCGGGTTCCTCAAAATATCTACCACACGCAGGAACTAAAATCTTGTATTATTGAAACCAGTAATACCTTCACTATGCGCTGGAATGTACAACAATGCAAAATTAGCATATGTTTCATATCACCTGCTCGGAAACTACTAACTGGGATAATATTCAAAATGAATAAGAAGGTGTGTGGAACAGGTGTTATATGTAGATGACTTCAGGTTTATTAAAAAAAATAATAATATGGTAGCGAAGAAGAAGCATTAATCGAGTCACTATCGATATTCAAAAGACAAATCAAGAGACATATCTGAATTCCAGGCAGTTCCCGTCTTGCAGTAATTATAATTTATTATAAAACTGCAGGACTTGTTCTCTTACGGAACTATCAAAACATTTTCAGGACTATTGTCAGTGAATTCACTGAATACTAAAACACACTGGGAAAATTGCAATAGTTCCAGTGATGTGATATTTTGGTGATTTTCAACCAAATTTAATGAGAAGGAAATGTTTATTTTCTGGTTACTGTGTTGACTAATTAAACATAATTCACGTTTCTAAAGCATACAGCACATTAGTTCCCGAACGACAAACGTTATTACTTCGTAACAAATGAGCGAGATAACTTGCTGAGCCAGTTAGTAACTTGCACGGTAGTAAACACAACATGAGAGACGCTGCAAGAGTATGAAATTAGTATGTAAATCACTATTATTATCTCTGTGTGGTTACGCAGATAAAATTGAATGTTTGGTACGGAGAGGCAAAAGAGTCATGCTTTAGCTAGTTAGATGGTACCGTGGAGAGAAACAAAAATTTCAGTTTGTGAAGTTGATGTTGAAGAACAAAGCTATAGCGTATAGCCTGTAATACGTAAGTAAAGATAAAGACCTTAATGAAGAAAAAGAAACGATGTAATCAAACCCGACGAGAGGACAGTGGCAAGGATATTTTCTCAGCTGAAAGCGGTGTGTAATATGGAGTTATGTAGTTAAGTATGATACAATGCTATTTATTTGTAGTAAGACTGTTTTATTAGAACTTCAAATATGATCGATGTTGTTGTCATTAGGGCCTGGAGAGGACTGTGGGCTATTAACATCCTGCCATTCACATACAGTGATTTCAGTAAATGATATCGAAATACAGACGTTCAAACGGGTATTCGAACTCGTGTGCAAGACCCTTCGCCCATAATGCACGCAACGAGATACTCGATACAATGTAATGCTGGACCAATTTATAATTTTCTGTAGGTTTTTATATCCGAGCGATTATGAAACTAATTAAGAACCTAGAACACATGTGAGGAGGATATAATGTTAAAAAACATGGACCGAGCGTTGTAGATGAGCGGTAGCGTACTTGCCTCACTTTCGGGAGGACGTGGCTTCTAATACCCGACGGGCAATCCAAATTTGAGTTTTCTATGGTTTCCCCGAAACACTCCAGGCGAATGCCTGGATGGTTCCTTCAAAATTCCATGATCGAATTCCTTCCATTCCTTGCCCTCGGTCCTTTCCCGCCTCTAACGACCTCGATCTCGACGGGGCGCAAAACCAGAAATTAAAAAAAAACTTGAAATGGTTGAATCACCAAATTCGGTCACCTCGACGTTGCTAAATGGATTTAAACTATCTATGGATATACCTGATCTGTTTCTTGAACTTGATTATTGCCGAACCTCTTAAGACCGATTTAAGCCAAAAATGTATTGCACAGCAGGGCCGCATTTAGGCTTTGTGGGCCCCTAGGCTGTACATGTGGTGATGGCCCCTGTCGACAACGGCGTAACAATTTATGAGCGACATTTTTTTATCTCTACTTCTGGTCTATTAAGCGGGGCCCCTCCAACTGGTCATTGGGGGCCCCTCCTGATGTGGTGCGGTCTCCCCTCTTTGTGGTGCGGGCCCCCAGGCTACAGCCAAGGTATCCTATGCTTAAATGCGGCCCTGTTGCACAGAGAATGAAAACGACGAAATATGAGTTTTTGATTAGCAAGTAATGACCCCGTGCCATTTTTATACTTTTAAAGATGTATTTAAACCAAAAATGTATTGCACAGTGTCTAAAAATGACAAAAAGATGGTTTTTAAGGTGAAGTAAGGAGTTTTTAGGGTCAAGAATCATGACTGTGTGATATGTTCAGATTTATTTATTGCGTCTGTTTATTGGTTGATTTCGTAAGTTCGATTTAAACCAAAAAACCGTTTTACCGAGCCTAAAAATGTGAAAATATTGGATTTAAGAAAAAAAAGAGTGTTTAGGGTTAAGGTCGTGATCACGTGACATTATTTGACTTCTTCAGATCAACCTAAACCAAAAATGCCATTCACAGTGTCTAAAAGTGATAAAACGCGAGTTTTAGGGACATTATTCGCCGAATTTCTGTTTCGTTTGAGGAGGTTTATAATTATTAAAGAGTGACAGAGACAATCTCACTATATAGCAGAAGATACCTGTCGAATCGGCAACCTACTCAGTCTGATCAGCTTAGCTCTATGTTCTTACTGTCAGCTATACCAGTCAGGCAAAAATATTCTCCATGCCCGGTAGTCTAGCCATCAGGGGCGCCCGTGTTTGATCGCTCTGTCAAAGGAATTTGATTTTCCGTGCGAATGACTTCACGCTTGGAATATAACGCTGGAGAAGGTAATGTGTACACGATTTTATCACTAATTATTCATTGTGATTTGAAACCTCCCGCTAGTGAGAATTATTCCGTAAAGAATTTGAGTGACAATACAAAACGAAGTCGAACCAGTACACAACGGCCGCAGGAGGTTGAGCTAATAGTAGGCTGACGTTTTAAGAATAATAATCGATATACAACTATGATAAAACTGTTGCATGATATCATGTAGAAGACGATATTGAAGTGTGGTATTCGTATATAGAGTGCTTGTTCAATATCATCGAGGAAGTGCAGAGAAGAAACCCGCATTTTCTGATTGGTTATAAAAGTCCTTACGGAAGTATCATAGACCTGATCCAGAGTTTGGGCTGGAAAATTCTGAAGTATAGGTGACATAATTCAAACTTGAATTTAGTGACTAACGTAAAGATCAATGGTAACAGAGTTCGTTTCACGTTACAAGAAAACAAGAGGAATAGTGGACAGCGGTAGCTGCGACTGCGGAAACGAGGGACTCCGGAACATGTTGTATGGGAGTGTGTTTCAACATCGGGACAAAGAGCGCCATACCAGCAAATATTACAGGGCAGGCGCATTTTTGACATATTGCGCGATCGGGAATTATGGTACTTTCTTGATGCAGCTTGCAATCTGGCCTCACAAGCAGCCAAAGAATTGTTCTTGGCACTTAGAAACAGTCTAAACTGACAAACAGTTTCAACCGACAGCGACCAACGACCGAGCAGTGATCATTCCCGAAGAAAGAAACTCCCGATAGGCCGAAGGAGGAAATCTCTACTTCCAGACGTCATCTCCTGATGGAGGTAAGTTACTCCGAAGTGGTTGTCCCGGGAGTAAGTGTGTAAATGTGTAAAAGTGTCATAAATGTCCAAAGTGAGAAAGAGTGATACAACAGTGCAATAAGTGATTTGTGTATACGAATGTTTCTATGTTTAATTATATATAGCAGTATCTATGTCATCGTATGTTACTCAGATTACTAATTTATATACGTATATATAAAACACTAACACCTATCAAATACATTCTTACACATTCTTAATTTAATTAAGTAACTAACTTTCGTGAAACTTGATAAGTTTATGTATCACAAGCTAGTCTTCATCCTGAACAATATTCAGCTGTTATTTTCAATCTAGAATTTTATATTATGTACTTCTTGTAATATATTGGAAATATGGGCTCAGAGTAGAAACTAGTGTTTGGCTATTATGTATCAGGATATAAAAATAAAAAAATAAAAATAAATAAAGCGCTCCAATGTATTTGTGTCGCAATTTCAGGTTAGTTATGATGAAACAAACAAGGCGATTTACAGATGCCAATATGTATTACCTCTTCCCTCCTGTAGCTATTGATTGGAAAGTGCAGAGGAAAAATAGTTTGGTGCGAAGAATCCTCTACCACCAACAGTTAGGGAGTGAGTTATATACAGATGTAAATACAGAAAGTGGTAAAGTCAATTAAAAAGATGAATATTTGATCTAGTAATCTAAATTCTAATAAATGTTTACACACTCTTGTGAATAAATTGAATAAGGGAATCTTGAATTTTTCTCACCCTTACAAATGGTTTGAAACATGACAGCATAGTAAATTGAAACATCGAATTTGTGATATACTACGTTATGCATTCAAACATGAAATCTGATTGTGTTTTAGTGACGTATATGTCTTAAGATGACGCTGTGAAATCTGTTACCGCCTTTCTTGATGGGATTCTCTACTTAACGTAATGAAGTTCTTCAGACTGCTAACTGGCTACCGAGAAATGTAATCAGGCTTCTTACTGGCTGGGCGTGGTCGGTTCGCTTATATCCCCGTCAGAAGCACCCGCTTCGCTAATTGCATTCTCCACCTGTCCTAATTCCGAGAAACTGATTTCGTTCGAAAAATTAGTTTCCTAACATTGTACGACGTCTTCTCGTCTACAATATTGTTCGCACTCTAAACATCTAGGAGGACGGAATGCTTTAGTGCGTGAACTTTGAACACGTGAGCCGCAAGATCCACGTATAGCTTCTGGTTTTCTACGACATTTCCTTAACGTAGAGTATTTAATACGAATTTCTGCTCACATTCAGTTTAATTAAATAACGTGACAAAGGCTGACGTAAACAACGTGTACTATCTGCGAATCAGAGATGTGGCTTACCATTAAAGACGCTTAGTTCAACACTTCGACCCACTGTTAGATGTCTCGTGGTTTAATTAATATAACTAATAACCATACCACGATCCAGTTTCAAATTTTAACTTGTTTTATTGCTAGTAAGACATCGGACGTCAAGGTACAGTTCACATATAAACACAAAACTCCGACGATTCCATTCGACACTTCTTCCAAAGACATTATTACCGTTGGTTCAACACTGTCCTTGACCAACGTAAACTGAGTATGTAAAACTGTCTCTGAGTCTCTGCCGCTCGCTTTATATAAAATCCATCAAAAGTTCTAGAACACTACAATGGCTTCCGATAGTTATTTCTCGAACATTAACAATACTTAAACAATTAAAAACATATTAAAAACAATCAGAATTAATACATAATCATTTACAATCATTACGAAATGCTTAGAAATGAAAATTAAATATACTTAAACACAAAATTATCCAAATAAAACATTTTTAACTGTAGTAAATCGTCCTTTAAACATCGTAGCTTGCCTTAATACTTGGAATTATAAATATTTAAGCCATTCTCTGGCATAGTTCTGTTCTTAAACATATTAAACGGTATTTACATAATTTCTTTTTATCAATCAAAGTCCATTTACACTGATTTACAGTAAATTGCAAGACAAACATACAAGATCATATTCAATCAAACTCTAGCTTCCTACAAATGCTTCATAAAACAGAGTTTAGGTTTGAGGGCTGTTACAACCACACTCTGGTTTTTTTAGTGTAGGAAGTTCTGGGTAGTATTACTTTCTACTTGAATTTTAAAATTAAGAGTATCAAGCAATACTTCATACAAGCTGATGGTCTTTTCGTAGGCCAATCAATGGCAGGATAACTGAAATCCCTCAAAACATTTTTCGTTACCTAGATCGACCCGAAGCAATAGTTCACTGGTTTTACTTGATATTTTTTTACGTCATTTCCGTGTCATTTTTTTAAGTCGTACTAATCAACAAGATTGACATCTTACAAGTGGATGTGTGCCGACGTCCATACTATCGCTTTGTTGGCGGGTGAAATTATCGTGCTTTACCTTTATACACGTAATAGCGTTCTCTCTCTTTCAGTGATATCAAATATTGTAGCCTTTCTTGCTATGATTTGTGTTCTTATTTGTGAAATTCTTTTTTTAATATAGAAATGGGAAAGAACCGTAATTTGAATAAATCATTATGGAACACCCTCTAAATGTTGTAATCTGTAAGACTAATTCGTCATTCATGAGTTCTAAATAATGTTTCGAACAATACGTGAAAGATATCGCCCTACTACTTGATGAGTTTCTACATTCGTATGTGCCTGAAGACAAGGGAGCGTCCATAAACTATTCTTAGACTCATTTTGGCCTCCTCTGAAACCCTCCCCCCTTACTTAGCCTGACGTGGATACTGCCTCTACCCCCCCTCCCCCCTCCCCGCCCGCCCGCGTGGCACATAGTTTTTTCCCCTATTGATTCCAGAACACATTTTGTACGTTTTCTCTTGTGAGAATATCGTAAATTACATACGGTGATAATTAAATGATGGAAATAAATATTCACAGACTGTTGTGTGTTCTGTAGCTTATTTTAACTGTGACAAATAATACGTATGAAAAGCTACGTGGCTTGGCTCCTAAGTCCCCCCCCTTTCCCCCTCGTAGCCCATAGTAGCTTTCTACCCAACCGCAACCCCCCTAGACCAAACCACGTAGTTTATGGACAGTCACAAATCTCGACACCTGCTTTTAAAATTGTATCATAACTGATTATAACTGCGTACCGCCATTGAAAAGAGTCTGCGGCGTGGTTAACTGTTAGTGCTGGATGTAGTGTGTAAAGAGTCACGTCTGAGCATCAGCGGAGGGACACACTATACCCCCTCCTGCTGCGGCTTCTCGAGACGAGACTTTGTCCTGCAGATTCCTACGGGCTTACAGCCCAGACCGTAAAGCTCAGTCCAACTAACTTAATCTCGCCTTAATGTTCCCTGACACACGCCTCACGGTCAGCATTTTAACGGCCGAAATTTGCATTTTACAAATTACACGACGAGAAACTAAAAGAGGACAATGCACATAAACCTCGACCACAATGGCTCGCACCCCAGAGGGACAGCTCAGGAGTGCCTGTATAAATGAGCAACACTCATCCCCACAAAGAGGCTGCCTGTTTGTATTTTCCTTATTTTCGTCTGTTCATTTCAATGAAAATATCTTCTTCGTTAACTCCTTTTCTCCATCCATAACTAGCAGTGCTTATAAGCACACCTGTAATTCTGAGTGAATGTTACGACTATTCTAAGTGTATTATTTGAACACAAAGCAAAACTAAGCATCACAATCTAATGTAAGATCGTCACATAACCGACCGTATTGTCGTATGGAACCTCATTTACTGAGGTGCATATATATATATATATATATATATATATATATATATATATATATATGTGTGTGTGTGTGTGTGTGTAACATGAGTACATAAAATATGATAGATTTTAATTTAATTTAACTGCACTGGAGCATATCCGCTGTTAGCAATTTCCATACACATCTACTATCTCTTTCCGAGATTTTTTAAAACTTAAGTTCTTTTAGTGCAATTTCTGCTTCGGTCTAATTTTGTCCCTTGAACATTTAAATTTTTATTCCTTCGGTGTTTCTGGTCCATTCTTCATCATTTCTCTTAGCAATTTAATTTCTGTATTTGTTACTGGTTTCCTTGCTTACAAAATAAAAGTTTCGGACTCTATTTATTGATTACTCAAATCACGTGTCAGCTTCTATCTTCTGTGTACTACATCTAAGTCTTCTACCAGTATCAACACATGTATCATCGCCAACATTCGCCTTGTACACTGCAAGTACTCTGTTCTCCCGCAAAATCTCTTTCGAAGACTCCCAACACAGCTCCTTTATCAAAATAGCTACTGATTGTGTTCCGCGGAACCTCCATAAAAAAAAAATCTGGCTGCCCTCTTTTGCTCAACGTGCAACTCCTGTATGTGAGACCCAAAATATAGGTCCCATAAGATACCGCCATATCCAAGCTTTAGTAACCCAATTCTCTCATTTACCTGGTAGATCCCTTCATCACACTCTGCAAGAAATGAAAAATTTTGAAACTTGTCTCTACCACCTGCCCAGTGTATCGTTTTTGAGTTTACTGACAAGTGTTATGCCAAGGTATTTACACTTAAGATGTTCTACAAGTAATTCCTTCCCCACTCTGTAATAATAAAAAACATTTACTTTTTTAACTGTGTCCCTTCTCTCCATTAATTTTCATTCCATGTCGACCATCCGGCTAGATCTAATGCCAAAGTTCCTCTGTAGCGGTTTAGTCCTTTCCCTTTTTAATTCTATTATATGACATTCAAACAACCTAACCTGACTGTTAACACGTTCAGTGCTGAGGACGTCTTCGGTCGTCCGCTAGGGAGCATCCCAGTGACGGTGGGTGGCTTGAGACGTGCTTTCCCTATGGGATTATATGTCAATAACCGAAATGTTGAATTTGTCTCTTGAACCAACAGGTTCTTTTTTTTAGTTATGCGTATTGCTTTTCACTTTTTGTCATTGATCACACCAAGCCGAAATAACGTTCAGATCGCCTCGAATCTTTAAGCAATCAGCCTAAAAGGAACTACATTTTGGCGGTTAGATTGGACTCAAAGGAGAACAGGGGGATATGTTTGCGGAGATAATCGTAAAACAGATTCACGAACTTGTGTGACTGTGGATCTGTTTTGGGAGTCACTGAAAGATAGAAGAAAGCTGAATAAGTGGCGGTTGAGTACAAGACATTCGTTGGCGATGAGTTCTGGATATCTGTTTATCATACGTTTCCATTTTATTGTTGTATGCTTCTTAAGGTCCAAGCTTCGGTTTAATTTATTTTTTCATACAATTAGAATGGGATAGTTCCTTCTGACGCCTAAGACATTTTTTATTTATTTTTCTATGCATGACTCAGAGAAAATGGTGTGTATTCATTCCAGACATGTTAGTGTTGTATGGAAGAAGTCTTTGGGATCACCAGCCATTCTTGAGTACTAAAGGGAGGGGGGGGGGGAATCACTCTTAAAGAACGGATTTTTGACAATTTCGGTCTGCTAATTGGTTCACCTGTGGCTCCAAGAACTTTAGTTTGTCTATTTTCATCCTGCTTTGGCTATATTGCACCACCAAAGTTTCCCGTTTGAGTCTGCAACTCATTCACTATCTCACAGCCACATCTATGCTTTACAGCCTTTTAGTGAAGCTTCGAGCGTACGGTATATCGGATCAGCTCAGTGAATGGATCAAGGATTTTCTAACTGGTCGGTCGCAGTATGTAGTCGTTGAAGGAGAAAGTTCTTCTAATTTAGATATTAAAGGAAGTGTAATAGGACCACTTCTTCTCTTAATTTTTATAAATGATCTCGGAGACAAAGTGAAAAGCATTTTTAGATTGTTTGCTTATAATGCGGTTATTTATAGCGGTTAAGGAATTTGGTCGATTGCTTAGAAATTCTGCGTGATCTGGATGTTTTTTTGCCTTGGTGCGCTGAGTGGCAACTTACGCTAAATTGTAAAAAGTGCAAGACAATGAGTATAACTAACAAACAGAATCAAATTATTCAGAAATACGAGTTAAACAATTCAGTTATTGATATGGTTGATTCTATGAAATATTAGGGAGTAACAGTACAAAGGAACATGAAATGGGACATACACATTAATTCTTTAGTAGGTAGAGCTAATTCTAGGCTGCGATTCATAGGTCGAATATTGAAAAATTGTAATGAACAAACAAAGGAGATAGCGTACAAATCTCTTGTGCGTCCACATTTGGGCTATTGTTGTGCCATTTGGGATCCGTTTCGTAAGGGGATGATCGAAAGTAAAGTATAGAGAAAGTACAGAGAAGAGCCGCTCGATTCGTGACCGCTTGCTACAGTCCTTATGAAAGCGTCACAGAACTGATCAGTAGACTGGGCTGAGAGTCTCTGGTAGATAGACGACGCACGTTTCGTTTAAACTTATTGGTAAACATGTGTACTCCCACTTTCACTTACGAGTGTAGTGAAATACTTCGTCCACCAGTTTGTTCACGAGTACAAAATAAACAATTCACCTGTTGACACGGTTAATTCCGTGAAGTATCTGGGGGTGATAGTACAAAGAAACATGAAATGGGACATGCTCATAACTTCCGTCGTAGGCAAGGCTAATTATAAATTAGGATTCATAGGTCGTTTTTTGAGGAATTGTAATGCTCAAACAAAGGAGATAGCGTATAAAACACTAGTGCGTCCGCATCTGGATTACTGTTGTGGGGTTTGGGATCCGTATCGCAAGGTTCTGATTGAGTCAGTTGAGAGGGTGCAGAGGAGAGCCGCTCGATTCGTGACTTCTTGTTACAGCCCTTATGAAAGCGTCACAGAATTGATACATAGATTGGGCTGGGGTAGTTTGGAAGATAGACGACGTAGCTTGCGTTCGAATTTATTGGAGAATATGCGAAAAAAATTAAATTTCGAGTGCAATGAAATATTTTTTCTGCCAACCTATTTAGGTCGCAATGACCGGAGGGATAAGATTAGAGAAATAAGATGCCGTACTGATACTTATATGTATTCCTTCTTTCCTCGCACTATTCGGGATTGGAATGGGCGGGTTTAGGATTGGTGCTTAGCACCCTCTGCCACCAACAATGTTTGTGATTTGCAGAGTATAAATGTAGATGTAGATCCTATTTGAGTCGGAATGACAGGAAAGATAAAATTAGAGAAATAAGGTGCCGGACTGATTCTTATATGAATTCTTTTTTCCCTCGTACCATTAGGGATTGGAATGCACAACAAAGAGATTAGCTTTGGTGCTGAGCACTCTCTGCCAGTAACAATTTTGTGAATTGCAGAGTATATATGTAGATGTAGATTTGTTTCTGAATCTTTGTTTATTTGTCCATTCGTTCTTTTAGATAATAGGCTTATCGTTACAATAGAAGAAGGAACACGTGTATTAATTAATATAGTGGTATAAACTAGTTGTAGCAGACACAATCTTTAAAAATTACACAAAAAAAAATATTTATTTGGGATCACCCTCGGTGTTCAAGAAGACGGCAACGATCTTATATCGAAATTAGAATTTAAAGTTTTATAGAATTTATTATAATGAATCAATCTACAAAGAGGCTAGGAGCGGTGATACGTACTGTAAGTCTCCTAGATAACCATGAGGTTTCTGGTATTGTGAGGTTTGTGCTGGTGCTATGTACAGTGCTAACAGGCTGGCTGGGGGCGTCTCCTACTGTTGCAACAGGTGCGGCAGTCTGCGGCCAAAGGTCGGGGTTCAGATTCCAGCGCGGTCACAGCTCTTATCTGCCATCGCACGCAGCCTCTCTTCACACACCGTCGATGAACCTCATGGTACATGGTTTCCTCGTAACACGTGTTTTGGACACTTATTAATACTTACTTCTATGATTAGTAGTATAAAGAACACGCAGAAAAGTCATGGCGATAGAGTCACAGAATTGATAAGAAGATTTCACTGGGGCGCTCTAAGATTTTTCCATACGAATAGATTTAATTGTCTTGCTCAATTTTATTTGTTTTTACTGCCCATCAAAAACCTGGAATAAACTGGCTGTCGAAGTTGGCAGCTTATACAGAAACTTACTAATATATTAATCAACTTAACATTGATTCTCTATTTCTTCAACATACAGTAGTAAAATTGATTCTCAATATATTAAATTTCTTTCACAATAATCAATATAGACAGTCTTTCCTTTTTACCTTCAGCTTCTCTCTTCTCTCTGCCACTAAATCCACAAAAACACTACTCTCTCTCTCTCTCTCTCTCTCTGGTCACGTGACCCTCTAACTCCAAAGTATACCATACAAAGATTATTATAACTAAATATTTTAAATAGTTTCTGAAGAAGACTCCCTTAAGGCGGGTCGAAACCGGTCAATAAATTCATTGAATATTTGCAACAGGTTTGGCTGTGTTATCATTGTACAATTGAAGAAATACCGTTGCTGTTGACGCTGCCATGTTCAAGATTTTAAAAATTTATAATTAGTCAGAAAATGCTGTTAGCTGACAATGCTCTGGTACACAGAGACAGTTTCCGCATAAAGTTACTGATTAACATTTACAAATATAATATCATTATATATAAAGATGAATGTATGTTTGTTGGTTTGTTTGTTCTTCATACAAATCCACAGTTTTGATCCTATCTCGATGAAACTTTGCACACTTATCCTTTGAAACAAGGAGAAAAATACTGTCTACATTATCTGTATATATAACACATTTTGTCTCATAACTTCGAAATACGGCGATAGACAGACACGTTGGATATGGTCGTCTCCGTGTAGTGGACTGCCAGCTCAGTGGCTACAGCGCTTGCTTACGAACGTCGTGGTCTCCGGTTCAAATCTCCGTGGAGGTTAAGATTTTTAAAAATTGTTTATCATCGTAAGAGTCACGGTTGGGCCGTCGGTTATTCGGATTGAATTTTAAACTGTAGATATCACAAAGATAGGGGTGCAACCTGAGGCAATTCGTAGGTAGTCTTGCAATACAGTAGATGTACACCTTTTTTTACGTTATATTGATCCATCAGGGGTGATTTGTAGTCAGTGTGTGTGTAATCTGCAGTAGGAATACTATAAATGCGGAAGTAAGTCTCTGTCTTATGTTACGTTTTGACAATTAAATGCCTATACCGATACTGACGAAATTCAACGAGAAAATCTGTAGGGAGGGCACTGGACTTTGTTTGTTCTTCATACAAATCAACAGTTTTCATCCTATATCGATGAAATTTTGCACACTTATCCTTTGAAACAAGGAGAAAAATACTGTCTACATTTGGTTGAAAAATTATCTACATAAATAACACATTTTGTCTCATAACTTCGAAATACGGCGATAGACAGACAGGTTGGATATGGACGTCTCCGTACCGTGTTTCCGTAAAGTGGGCTGGTAGCTCAGTGGCTAAAGCGCTTGCTTACTAACGTCGTGGTCTCCGATTGAAATCTCCGTGAAGGTTAAGATTTTTTAAAATTGTTTTTCATCGTAAGAGTCAGGCCTGGGCCGTAGGTTATTCGGATTGAATGTTAAACTGTAGATATTAGAAAGTTAGGGGTGCAATGCGAGGAAAATCGTAGGTAGTCTTGCAATGTTGTAGGTGTACACTTTTTTACGTTATAATGATCCCTCAGGTGTTGTTCGCAGTCAGTGTGTGAGTGTGAACCACAGTAATATTATTTATAACTACGGAAGTAAGTCTCTGTCTTTTTGTTACGTTTTGACGACTAAATGGCTATATCGTTGTGATGCAATTTTATAAGGAAATCTGTATGAAGGGCACAGGATATTTTTTCCAGTATGATTAACAGTTGTAGTCACGAAATTTTGAGACCTTATCGAATGGTGACAGAAATATGTTGTAAATTGATTCTCTTCAAGAGACAGGTTCGACGGTACAATCACATAGTGTTAGCTTTCATGTCATATTATTCCGACTCGTTATTTGTTTGGGACCAATCCTTCGTTACCAACAACTTTCTATATTTAATTCTGGCAAAAAAATTCTTAATCCACGCGTACGAAGTCTCGGGTACGGGCTAGTAATCTATATATATAAAGAGGAATGTTTGTTTGTTCTTCATACAAATCCACAGTTTTCATCCGATTTCGATGAAAGCTTGCACACTTATCCTTTGAATCAAGGCGAAAAGTACTGTCTACATTTGGTTGGAAAATTTTCTGTAAAAATGATACATGCTGTAGGTCTCTGTCTTTTTGTTACGTTTTGACGACAAAATGGCTATACGGATACTGATGGAATTTGACAAGAAAATCTGTAGGAAGGGCGCTGGACATTTTTTCCGGTATGATTAACAGTTGTAATCACGAAATTTTGAGAAATATGTTGGTAATTGATTCTCTTCAAGAGACAGGTTCGGCAGTAGAATGATATAGTGATAGGACCTCCCCTTTAACGTGAGATCATCCTCGTATTTTTTTTTTTTTTACTGTTGTTTGAAGGGGCGGCAATCTGAAGTAGAAAGTTTTGACGTTGAGATTTCCATCGACCTAACACCCCTTCCTTCCTTGGAGAGATTTCGCCTCCCACCCACCCCCTATTTTAGCTCACGCCCCCTTTACAAATGACGTTCTTATTTAGATCAATAATCACTATTCATTTAATTGCCATTTTATATTAACAAAAATCTGGTCATTCGTTTTGAAAAAAATTCAACTGGTATTTTCAAACAAAATTTTAATTATATTTAAATCTTGTAATATATTGAAAATATAGACCCAGAATGAACACTACTTGCTGGGCTATGCTGTAAGAGGATATAATGAATAAATAAATAAGCAGATCTATCGTGGTTCAATACAGTTGCATAATTTGTTTAAGCAATAAAAACTAGCTCAAACGACACTGTGTCATTACAACCGTCAGTATAGATAATAAGGTCCTTTGTATAAAAACAGTCTGGACAGAATATATGTAGTATTTGACGAGCATATTAATAGTGACGCTGCTAGAAACAATACTTTCCATACTTTAATGGATTTAAAATGGGGAAACACAAAATTGTAATGAGTATAAGACAATTAATAATTTAAATGATTTTAT
Organism: Vandiemenella viatica; assembly: GCA_031002005.1. Classification (NCBI taxonomy): domain Eukaryota; kingdom Metazoa; phylum Arthropoda; class Insecta; order Orthoptera; family Morabidae; genus Vandiemenella; species Vandiemenella viatica. The sequence continues at coordinate 226,686,631 of JARYHS010009186.1, read as the reverse complement.
AATTTCACATACTCTAAATTGTAATACATTTGGGGAAATTATGATGGAATAAGTTAGTGAATTTTAAAATTTAAACACAATTAACGTTTACTGAATAACCACCATAGAGAGAGAGAGCAATACTATTTGAGTATCCCGCAATGAAACATTAAATTTTACGTTTAGTGTGCGCCATCCGTGCATGAGACTTGAGCACATTATAATGTGGCTTCTATCTTTAAATGAATGTCTTAGACTGTCCGGCAAAGGAAAACCTAGCTTACATTCTATAGTAAAAACGTGACATTCTTATCGCTGCAAGTCTCCTCCTCCATCACCGTCGCTATCGGGTCTCAAATCACAGAAAAACCAAATTATTGTTCGGACAGTGCAAAACACGTTACCATCCTTCCATTTCGACTTGCATAGGTTTATTTCCCTACACGGTTTAGTTATTGGCACACTTTATCTGTACATAGATCGTTGCTAAACATACTTGTACAGCCTAAGTGGCGCCCATATACATACAGATTGTTGTATTTTAATGATTTTCTGTGGGATACTAAATGGTGAATATTCTTGTTATTGAATTTTTTGCTTGGATAGTATATTCAATAAATGTCAATTGTTTTTAAATTTTAAATATGATGAACTTATCCCATAACAATTTCCCAAAATACAAGAGGATTTATAGTAAATGAGTATATAAGACCATTTAAATTATTAAGAAAATTATTCTCATTACACTTTCCATTACAACACATAATAGAAAAATAATTATCTGAAAGTTGATTAGAAAAGGTGAAATGGTGCTGGTACAAGTTCCGCATGTAAAACAATAACTGTCGACCTACAGTTTCTATTTTAAACACCTTGGTTCTAATTCGTATCCCGCTACCATGTTATTTGTCTCTTTCTGCGTGTGACTTCTATCTCGTCCGTCCCAAGTTGCCGGTTGTCTCTGATTGATTTCTGCGGATCGTGGCCGGGAAGAGAATCACCGGTATTGGCCAATTGCGTCGGTTAATGAGGTTCCTCCCTCCTCATTTAGCCCCGTCGAACCTCCAGCCTTTCTTATTACTTTCTAGAAACGTGATACAGAATTACGTAGTGACTCTCCTCTCTCTAAGAACTCGGAACGTACAGTTAAACCCATTCTTAGAACCGTTGTTACCGTGCCAATTGATTGGATATATTTTTGTTACTCTTTCCAGTAAAAAAAAAGTGTTATTCTCGGACATGGATTGAAAGTCCGACAGATCTGTGTTAGTGTTTTAGAATTATCTGGGAAGTTTCGTTCAGTGGAAGTAACAGTAAAGAATCCAACAGCCCGTGTGTTGCTGTGTCACCGATTTTTACTTTGCTTGTGTTGTGTCTACAGCAGAGAGAGATAAAGCAGTCTACCGTGCGTGTGTTTGTAAACTTGGAACAGTCAGGGTCACACGATGTTTCCTAACTGTGGAATAGAACGTTATACACTCGTTTCCTAACTTTGGTCCTCGTACAGAAAATCGTCCGTACCATATTTTTTCTCTCATTTTCTGAATATTAGCGCCAATAATTGAGTAAAGTGTGTGTTTTACGTCTTATCCTAGTGTTCTCTTCAGGTTTCGTGATAATTTTCGAATCACTGTTTTACAATTGCAGAAGCGGTAAAACTACTCTGGGAGACCTGGAGAGTTTGGTGCATTTAAGGAAACTTGTTACCGGAATTTTGCGAACAAGTTTCTGGTCCGTTAGAATGGATGGGAGTGTTGTCTTATTACAGAGAATCTTTTTGGGGTCAGTTTAGTTCAAGGATGTTAAGACATGTTGATTTTTTCAGCGGGTAAGTAATACATGAGAAACAATTAAGTAAGTGACGACGTTGATATAGGAAGGTTATATGATAGACACTGGCATGAAAATGGAAGATTATTATTATTACTAATTATCATAACTATTAAGAAGCTTGTACTTCGATGGTAATTGCCCTGCACCGATAATTTGACAATTTTACTTTCAATTTATTCAGTGCTTCTATTGAACTGTTCAGCAGCTCCGTTGATAATTTGTTCCATTTCCTTACCTACAAATGAAAATTTCTAATCCATTATTATTTAAATGTTAATTTGAAGTTATTATCATCTCTTCCCTTCCAAGCACTATTCCTAATCCTTCTACGAATATCAATCCAGGTATCATCATCAATTGATGCCTAATATATACCAAGAGTTCTCTTAACCCCCCTCCCATCGTCCAAATATTACCAACATAGCACCTTTAATATAATAGGCGTTACTGGCTGTATTCTTCGGTAAACACTGCAAAGAAATGTAGATGTACCCCTTTGACCCTATCTAATAGATACAGGATTTTGAAACCTTTCTATAACATCCTACCCAGTGTGTTTCGGGCACCTTAGTTTCCTATCAAATGATACGCCGACATGTTTGCATTCTATGCCTTCGGAAAATAATTACTCCTCCCTCTTCAATCTCTTTTTTGCTATCATCAGTCTTTTGAATGGTCTGATGGATCCTCCATCTTATCCTATTTTGCGTTAACCTCTTCATCTCAACAAACCCATTACATCTCACGTCCTCAATCATATGCTTCGTATATTATAATCTCTGTCTTCCTATACACTTCTTATCATGACTGTTCCCTCCACTAACAAACTAACCAACCCTGCATGTCCTAAAATGTGACCCACCGTCGTGTGTTTTTTCTGTAAGTCTCTTCAACAAACTTCTTTCCTCATTTGTCATTTCCAAAACACATTCATTTCCTACTTTACCTGTCCACTTAATTTTTAGAATCCTTCTACAGCACCGCGTTACAAATGTTTCGATTTTCCTTCTTTCCTCATCTCCATGATTCGCTACCATAAAGTGCTGTGATCCACACATAGAGTTTTTAAAAAGTTCTTTCAGAGTCCAAGATCAAAATTCGAATCTAAAAGATTTTTCTTTTTCACGAAGGCTCTTTTCGGTTCTGCTATTCTGCTTTTAAAACCATTGCTGCTTCGTCCATCAGCTGCTTCACTTATTTCTCTTACTGCATTCGATCATATTTTTATATTAAATCTACTACTATTGCTATCATTTCTGCTACTTTTCATCACTTTTGTCATTTTTTGGTGTATATTTATTCCATATTGTACAAAGCTTTAATTTTCACATCCGTTCACCAAGTGAGCAAACTCCATATGGCATTTGCCGTAATTTTGTATTGATTTGACCATCTCGATATCATGTCCAGAATCACCCATAGCTGTTCACGATCCTCACTTGTTTTAATCCCGTTATATAATATTATACAGTATGATGTGCAAACAAACTAACTTACATAATAATCCGTTAGATTCTTTAACACGATTGGCCTAGTGCGTTATCCTATTGTGCTGCTCACTTATACCTGTTTTGATATGGCCTTTTCTATCTGATTCTTTGCTTCATACCTCTTAGTCACATATTTTAACCTAATGTATTACCATTCTCTGAACCTAGGAGAGATTGTAAGGTACATATCCTCACTGTCTGTATACATTAATGTTAAAACCATTTTTAAATAAAGTTATAACTGAAAAATTAATTACATGATATTAAGTTCAAAGGGCAAAGATCATTAAGCCAGGAGAGAAGAAAAGTCTGGCTGGCTGAATCCAGAAACATCTCCGATGATGGAGGAGTGACTTGAAGCTGACTTTGAGGAGTGGAGGAAGTAAGCATTTATACAAGCCCAGGAGAGTGACACGATATTATTGTAAAAATAATCTGTCGTTGGTTTGATGAAGAAAATATATATATTGAAATTTTACCAAAACTTCAGCACTGATAGCAGGAACTTTATGGATTACGAATACTTGTAATAAACGCATTGGTTTGAAGTTACTATAGTATTACGGTTAACTGACCAAAAGGAAAATTTATACTATACGAATTTAATTGATAATATACTGCATACAGTATTATTTCCAGGTGTTTACAGCGCTGGCAGAAAATCTGGAATTGGTGTCATGCTGAGAGCTAGGTAAGTGATGAAAACAAGTTGAAGAACCAATACCAGGAAGTGAAATATTTAAAATAATTTATGTAACAACTATTACTATAAGGAATGAGTTTGAAGCGCGTTATAACATCCAATTCCGGTGACGTGTTGCCGCAGTAGCAACTCCGATCTACCTTTTCACCTGATGAAGACGGCGGAGGTACTGTCGAAACGTCGTGTTTGGCTGAACTCATCCCGAGAAAAAACCCGTGAGGAATTTTTATCAGACTCAATTCTCATATCCAATTCCCCATTATCAGCTTTGTCTGCTTCCTCCGTTTGATCCGACGGCGCGAGTGTGGATAGTGTCCGGGCGCGCAGCAGGTGCATTGACCCCCGCGGTGTCGCTGATTGGAGGACGTCACGACTGGGGACCGCGCGTGCAGGGCTGCTGATTGAATTCCACAGGAGAGACGATCAGCATCACGACATGTCACCAGGCATGCCTCCAAAACGAATGCACAGGCTGCATCCGGATAAGTGTTCGCTTTAAGGAGTCAGATCGAAACCTTCCATTCACAGCGACGCTAGCTAAATGTTACCGAGCTCATTGGGTAAGCGTTAATACTGGGGCCTCATAATCTGGAGGATCCGGGTTCAAATTCCCGTCCTTGCATCCATATTTGGATTTCACGTGTGTCAAGTTTCTTGCTGGTCCTTTCAGATATTACTGACTGAAACCTCATTAATTACTTCTTTAAGTTATAGGTTTTTACCTAACACCTGAATTTACTAAGGCGTTTATAAAAGCCCTCAGACCAAACAAATCTTATGAAATTGTATTTTAATAATTCTGTGTAGCGAGCAGGGAGTTGACTAATTATATATTTGTGTATTTTCCGTGTAATTAATTGTGAATTTGTGTAAGTGAACATTGTTTTATGGAGACAAACTATGTGAATACTATTCAATTTGTTCAAGGACAGTATTATGCATGAAACATTGATTAAAAGTTTGTAATTTTAAGTGTTGACGCGGGCTGCGACGTTTGGAGGACAGTTTGCGGAGGTTTGGACTGGTTTATGAAGATAATTTTGTGCGCAAGTACTTGTGAATATCTTTAATTTTCATTTCCGTGTGTTTCGTGATGGTTTTGAATGATTTTGTATTAATCCTGATTGTTTTTGTGTGGATTTAATTGTTAAAGTATTGTTAGAATTAGAGAAACGTCTGTCGGAGCTTTTTGAGCAATTCTGGGTGTTTCTAAAGAGTCCATTTAAGCGACCTGAGTTAGTTATCAGTCAGTAGTTTAATCACTGGAATATTTGTGAGTCGACGCATAGTATTTTTGGATCGTCTGATGTCTATGTGTTTATGTCATAGTGAAATGAAGGTTTAAGTAAAAAAAAATTTATTTCGTCGATTTTATTATTTCCAGAAAACCAAATACCTAACAAGTTCAAGTACATAACAAGACTACTGCTATACTTTTCATTTTACTTTTTATTCTGTCGAAATCTTCACAAAACAAAATACGCAGATAAGCATCAAACTGCGTCCAGGGAAACTAAATCACATCACAAGACAATTCCACCGATTAAACTCACAAACTGTAAAGCTTAAGAAATACTGATTACGACTGACTGCTCGTCATCTCCACGCGTTTAAATAAGAGCCATAGAAACATCTAGAACATAAGAAAGAGTGTCGACAGACGTCTCTAGAGCGCTAACAATCCCACTGACAGTCAAAATCATAACAAAACAATTAGAACTAGTACAGAATCACTTACAATCATTGGGAAACATTTTGGAATTGAAATTAAAGCAACGTAAAAACATTCAAAGTAGCTGGAAACACCTTGGCTTGTATAGCATTTATAGTTACAATATTTCAATTAATACTTCACACAAAATATTACTTGTTATCATATTACACTTCATTTACACAGTCTCTTGCCATAACAACAATATTCATTCACATGAAAAATATACAAATTCATATTTAATCACTTCCGTATCTCTACTTTTCCGTCGCATCACTGGGATGGCAAGCATTTGGAAGGCATGCTATTATCCTGAAATCTAAGATATCCACAAATCTAAAGCAAACAGTTTATGACCAGTGATTTCTTCCTTTGCTGATATACGACAGTGAGACCTGGACTCTAAATGAATTGACAAAATGTAAACTAAGGACTGCCCAAAGAGTTATGGAAAGGTCAATGTTAGGCATAACGAGAAAAGGTAAGACTGACATTAGGTCAATTACGAAGGTCACAGACATCTGAGACAAGTCAGCACCCTTGAAGTGGCAATGGGCCGGCCATATTGCGCGGAGAAAAGATCAAAGACGGATAAAAACAGTGTTAGAGTGGAGTCCAAGAGATCACCACAGACCCAGAGGAAGACCACCAGACCGATGGGACAAGGGCATACTCAGGGTTGTCGGAGTTAACTGGCAGAGGATCACCCAAGATCGTGCGACCTGGAGAAGACTGCTCAAGTTCAACCTGAAACCATGACTTTAAGAGGCCACATCAGTAAATGATTGAAATGGCTGATGATGATCTCTCCACACTTATTCATTAAAGGCTGGGTCTGGTGTCCTGAAGTCTTTTCATGGTCGAATTCCTTCCCATTACTTACTTCCTCCCCAACCCTCTCCCAACTCTAATAGCCACAACGTCGAGGAGCCGTAAAGCCATAAAAAAGGAACTAATTAAATCCATTTTTTACCCTTCCATAGTTTCCTGAAAACGACTCAGGCGAATGTCGGGATGGTTCCCTCAAAGACCATGGCCGAATTCCTTAGCGTTTCTTACCCCACTTCTCTTTCGGAAATAATGACCTCGAATTCAACGAGACGTAAATAAAAAAGACGATTCTTGTCCGTTCACTATCCTGTTACCTCAACATGTTTTGAAACCTGATTAAATATGGTGGGATGACAGGCTGCGCAACTTATGATTATGAAATTGGATAGGTTTCACAGAAGAGGTGTTACATTTGTTTGTGGAAGTTAACATAAAACACATTCAGTAACTGAAGTGATGAAGGATCTAGCTTGATAGGGAGTCACTGAAATACAGGAGATGAGTGATGAAAATAATGAGTGTGTATAAAGCATACATTGGTTATGAGGCTGTGTGGAAATTGTGCAAAGAATTAAGAGTACTGCTGGATTTGGAAGAGATGAAATGTGTCAAGCACTACTTTTTGCGTTAAGCAATTGCCGTCTGGTCTGCCACGTTGAGATCACTACAATAAGGAATCTTAAATACGCTAGGTTCAACTAGCATTTGACCGGGTTTTTATTATTCCCAAATCTCTATCAGTATGTGTAGCGGGCAGAGAAAGTCTGAAAGATTAGAAGCTGATTATATTATTATGATTCTTAGGTGGTTTTACGAATAAACGTAGGTGAATTCAGGTTTCACCTGCACCAACAACCTTTACAGCCACAGACCACAATAACACATCGAGGCAAAGTTTACACGGTTCGCATACAGATCGCTGCAGTGTATTTCCTTTTTTTATGGCTGGATCGTAGTTAGATAAATCAACATTGAAAAGATAAAAAAAATACTTTTTTAGATATATCAATTTTCTCCAGTCACTCATTCGCTTGTTCGAACATTTATTACAGATAAGCAGAATTGTTAACGAAAATTATTTGAACGAAAATAATGAATTGAAGAACTAAACAAAAACAAATTGTAATTCGATTCTCTACCACAGTAGTTATAGTACAATGGACGTCAAATTCAGTACACGTAAGTTAATTCTTAAATAGTTTTTAAAATCACATCAATATGAAAAAATGCAACACGACACTCTTGTAAGTAGTATAATAAGCAGGTAACTTAAATATTAATACTATGGTAACAGATATACATTTTTATTGCATCAAACTGTGTATTAATAGCGTCAAGAGAGGTCACTTTTAGTGAATTGTGGAGTAATAACAATAGGAAAAATTTTGTGCTAATATTGCCATTTCTTAGTTGTAAAAAAAAAAAATATATATTTTTTGATATTTCTATTGTACTCTAAACTGCATGTTAATATCAGTTTGTAAAAGTAGGGCCTTGTTAGGGTCTTCGGTGGTTTAATTAATATACTGATTAATTAAAAAAGTCCACCAAAAGGTTATGTTGAAGATTTGTTTATTTCCTCAAAACGAAGTCAGCGATATTCACATGCATAGATACAATACAGAGATGCACTTCTGAGTAGTCGCAAAGATTATCTTTATAAAACTTCTATGAACTCAACTTGAAAACTAACTATAAACTAAACTGTCCTTCTGCCGAATTCCTTTATATAGGCTCTATCGAAATTGCGAGAATTCTTCACAAGATTCCGCCCGATATTTCTCGAACATTAACAATTACTCAAACAATTAAACATATCACTTAACATCATTACAAAATGATCAGAAATGGAAACTAGAGATACTTATATACAAAATTATTTACAGAAATCATTTCAAACTGTAGAAAATTGTCCTGTAGACTTGCATTAATACTTGGGAATTACACACATTTAAGCAATTTTCTTACACAATTCTGTTCTTAAACATATTAAATGGACTTTAAATAATTTTCTTTCATAAAACAAAAGTCTATATACACTGATTTACAAGAAATTACAAAACAAACATACCAGATCATATTCAAGCAAACTTTAGCTCACTACAAATACTTCATACAATACAATACTATTCAAAATTCAGGTATGAGGGCTGTTACAGCCTAATTTAGATACAGGGTATTAGGCTAGAAGTAGTGAAAAATAATAACAAAAGTAGTTATCGTATACACAAAAATATGCCGCAGAGAAGAAATACAAAATGGCTACCAGGTATGCTCAACGTATATTTATAGATTGGAGTAAAATTTTTGCGACATTCCTGTGCTTCCTTTTATTTGGACTTCCGCGATGCTCTGACCTCACATTCTGGACCACATCGGTTCGAATCCCCGTCCCGGCATCCAGATTTGGGTTTTCCATGGTTTCCCCAAATCAGTCTAGGAGAATGCCGGGATGCTTCCTTCAAAAGGTTATGGCCGAATTCCTTCCCGTTCCCAGTCCCATCCCGCCTCTTATGACCTCGACGAGGCGTAAAGCCATAATTAAACAAAAAACTTCCGCGATGACAGGTTGGTATCACCGTTGCATGTTGGCAGACCTGACGTTGTGGGCGGACATGGACCGAGTATAGCTAAAAGCCCTCTCAGCTGTTGGCCATCAACACAACCAGCAGGGACCTAAATCACTCAAACACCGCACAGTCTCGGCTATCGCTAGTTGAATTGCTTCACCTCTATCAGCCGAGGCGGTGCTGAGCCGCTATGTTATTACACTGAACCCGGGGACACGGAATTAATACTACGGTTCATGTCTTGGATGACTGACGTTTCCCATTACTACCAGCATATGACGTCACTGTATAACAACGACCCTAGGGAAAGTATACTAAATCTTATGTTGTAAATTATTCACCACCACATGAAACAACAGGATTCACCTATATTTCTACAATATCATCAGCATAGTGTCAGAAACCCCTTTAATAGTCAAACTAATTATTTCTGCCGGATTTTTTTTTTAATTTCATTAATTGCGATTGCCCCAGTGGCACTAACCCTTTCTTGTGCCCGCCTACTTTTGCCCTCTACGAAGGTTAATTTTAAATTCTCTCAGCGTTTTTGGTAAATTATTCATCATATCTCTTGGCAGTTTATTCCATTTTCTGACTCCTTACCTTCAAAAGAAAATTTTCTCACATCCTTACGCCTAACATTGAGTGCCAGCTTGCGGTCATGGTCATGTTTTACCTCCCAAGCATCCCTCTTAATTCTTTCATCTATATCTATCCACGCCTAGTTCACTCTTACAGCTCTCTTCACCCTCTTCCAGTGAATCTTATTTCAGCTCCTTCAGCTACTGAATGTGTTCTGCAGTAATTTCCAGAGACAAATGTAACAGACCATCTATGAACCCCCTCGAACTCCTATATTTTATACACGAAATGTGTATCTGATGCTACGTCACCATATTCAAACAATTATCTGACCTAGTTTTGTAGCCAAGTTCTTTGGTAGATTGCCTCATCACTCTCTCCAATAAGGATTTTGAAACCTTTACCTATCACCTGTCCAATTTGTCCTGCCAAGCTGAATTTACTATCACATGTTATACCAACGTATTTACACTCCAAGTCTTCAACAAGCAATTTCTTCCCGACCTTATAATCATAATCAACCATTAGCTTTTTTTTTATCTGTGAGCATAATAAAATGACTCATCTTTGCATTTATATTCATCCCATGTTGATTTACCCTGCTGTTCACATTATTCTGCCGTTTTGATCCTATTGTATAACATTTCATCATCTGCAAACAATCTAGCTTCTAATAGTAAACCATCAGCACACTCATCCAATAGACTAACGAATAACAATGGTACAAAATCGCTACCCTGTGGCACTCACCTTTTTACTTCCACTTCCTTTGACACTGCATTTTCTACCGTAACTTCTTGCTGTCTACATTTTAAGAATTCCTTTATCCATCAAATCAATTTTTCGTCCACTCCAATGGTTTTCACATTTTATGGTTAACTCTACCGAATAGAATCAGAGATCGCTCAGAAATACTACATTTTTCTACGGCGCAACTATAGTAAGGTATGTTTCAAACTCTTTTTTAAACACCACCCAGCCTTAGTTGCATTTAGGATAGTGTACGAAACACATCTCGACGCAGTTCCATTGTAGAAGAAGATCGAAGTACATCTGCCGAAACGTATTTTTTTTTACTTATGGCTTTATTCCTCGTCGACAGCTAAGGTCATTAGATGCGGGATGGCACTGGAGACAAGGAACGGGAAGGAATTCGGCGATGGCCTTTTTGAAGGAAGCATCCCGGCATTCGCCTGGAGTGATTTGGGGAAACCATGGAAAATCCAAATCTGGATGCCCGGACGGGGATTCGAACCAGCGTCCTCCCGAATTCGAGGCCAGAACGTTAACCATTAACCCACCACGCTCGGTCCGAAACGTATGCATTTAAAACTTGTTCGCGGTGATACCCGCCGAGCAAGGAAACTATTGAGTATAATGAAGTTCATCGCATTCGCGTAAAAAACTAAAGAAGTGCTTTATGCTTGTTGAACCATATGACCATTAAGACTAACAGCAGGTACCAAACTGAGTTGCTTAAGCACTGAGAGCAAAATCTCAAACATCGCAAGTGTTTATGAGTTGTTCGTTAAAACGTTACGGAGTCACTGCTAACGACGTTCCCTCAAACAGGAGTATATTACAGAGTGAGTCACAACAAAATGCTATTAATGTTGTGTCAGTTCATTTGTATGAAACGCGTTAGCTGTTGTACTACTGCATCATGTAATCAGACTGAAATTTATCACTACACAAAAAAGTATTGTCCCGGCAGAGGTCACCGGTAGAGGATGACAGCAAATGCAATAACGACGACGTCTATTCATCATCTGCACTGAGCGACTGTCAAAACAGACACCAGGTACAGGCGATGACGCACATCTACAAACTCATCACGATGTTGTTTCTACCTCAAGCTTTATTACGAATGTCTTGAAAGATGTTAGTTCCTCTTTTTTTTTTGCCTAAAAGATAGATAATTAGAAAAAGAAATTTTGCTGTCATCAGCCTGTCGACTGGTTTGGAGCAATCTTCCATCTCTTCCTGTCTTTCGCTAACCTCTTCGTCTCAACATACTCCTCAAAACCCAGGTCCTCGATTATCTGCTTCATATTTTGTAACCTCTGTCTTCCTCTTAAGCTCTTACGTTTCCCTCAATTAACAAATGAAGCAATCACACATGTCTCAAAATCCTGGCTCTTCTTTCTGTAAGACTCTTCCACAAACATCTTTCCAAAACACGTTCATTTCTGTTCGCTTCATTTTCAGTATCGCACCACATTTCTAATGCTACAATTTTCTTTCTTTTTGGTATTCCTGAAGTTCATGGTTCACTTGTATAGAGTTCTGTGCTCCAGACATACAGTTCCTATTCAGTCCTACATCGATATTTGAAACTAAATGATTTCACTTTTTCAAGAAACGTGCAAACATCTTAGCCTATGCATTACAAACATGACTGTCGGAAGCTTAAGGCATAATCTCTGGAGTACACTCATCCCGTGTGAGCTTATCATCTAGATAAATTTCTAATATTTTGTCGTTTTTTCCTCTTCCTTATCATGTAAATTGAGAATTCTGCAAGGGGTTGCAAGGAGAAGTAATGGGATTGTATTAAGTCGCGCGTCGTGCCTTTCCAAGCAGCAGATGAGCCACTGTGACCTTGTCACTAAAACCTCTCCGTCGACCACAAAAGATGTCGTGACGGGCGATGTCACGGCTACTCAGTCACTTCCGGTTCGGCTGAACGTTCACCTCCAGCGGGAGGATGGACCACACCAAGGTCGTCGCTTCGAGACCCGTGGAATCGACTGCAACACGATAACCTCCTTGATTTCTACACCACAAAATCACAGTGTTCTAACGAGAATCGACCCGTCTTTACACACATTCAACACCATCATTTCCTGGCAGTTTCTCCCACCTCGACCGCACATTTCACTTACACAAAGAACTACTTTTTATTGAAATAGTGACCTAATAAGAAGCGATGAATTATCGTTTTTAACAATTTAAATTGTCTTCAAGAGATCCATGTTGTTAAATAACCAAAGTTACGAAGTCAACATAAATATTAACACAATATGCATTGTTTTCATATAGTGTGATCTTTGAAGCCTATCAGTTAAAGTTTACGAACGGGTTATCATTTATGTCTCCATCCTCGGTTGAAGTAAAGTTATTAGACACACCGCAGTTTTTCAGTTAAACCCTAATCTTTCGGACTGTGGAAACCTCATCCATTTTTTTTTAACTTGTTGCTTCACGCCTGGTCGAAGTCGAGGTCATTAGAGGCGGGATGGGACTGTGGACAGGGAATGGGAAAGAATTCGGCCATGGCATTTTTGAAGGAAGCATGTCGGCATTCGCCTAGAGTGGTTTGTGGAAACCATGGAAAATCCAAATCTGGATGCCCGGACAGGGATTCGAACCAGCGTCCTCCCAAATGCGAGGCAGAGCGCTAACCGCTCACCCACCACTCTCGGTATACCTCATCCAAATAAGTTTGGTTGTTTTGTTTAATGAGTGGACAAATAGAATCCACGGAATGGGTGGCCTCTTACAGATTTATATGTGTAGTGGTATTTCAAAGCAACAGAATCGCCTTAATTGATATGTAAATACTATTAGCAGTGGTACTTTTTTTTAGTGGGGTAAACGTTGATATGTTGACTGTTAAATCGAGGCATTGAAGCAGACTATCTTTAGAGGAGTTGAAAGCGAAGAGAAGAATCGTTGGCGACCTGAAGATTGTTGCGAGAGTCTGATACATTCTGAACGAAAGGTATTTTAGATGTGATTATTTTTTTTATACGAAAATTGTAAACAGTCTAGCAGTAAATATATTAATCACTGTATCATTTGAGAATTATAAAAGTGTCTGTTTCTGTCCAGTACATGTCAGTCGGAAAGTTAAATTGTGTTAGACGCATGAAGGAGAATATTCATTAAGTCAATAAAAAGTGAAGTGAGAAACTACGTAATGAGAACCGCTTTAGAAGAAATTGTCTTTATGGCATGACACTTAGTACAGACGTTACTTGGGTGGCATTATTTATGTGTATGAGCACATTGTAACCAGAAAATATATGCTTATCGAGTGAAATCGTTTGAAATATGGGCAGTTAAATACAAGTTATTATACAAGAAACACGTATTTTTGCCTGTTGATGTTTACTGTAGCTGATTCTCAGAATCAGAAAAGACTGCATTTCGGATTAATATGACAGTATAAGGAAGAAGTAACGGCACACAAACCTTGTGTAATGTACAACATCGAAAGGCATGTAAGAGACATGTTTAACGGGCTGACACAATATTCTAACAGTATCTTCTAATTCCGTCAGGAGTGATGGTTGGAACACATAATTTTGGCAACTTATTTCCTCGCTATATGTTAACTAAATATAGATGTTATTAAATAACTCTCCGAATCTTAAAAATGATTTAATGTGGTACATATTCCTCACATTACTCTGAACAGCTTGTATAACAAAACATCTACACCGACTGAATATAAACAAACAAATAGCAACTAATGATTGATGTGTCAATTTAAATGCAATAAATACTTTCCTTTCAGTGTTTGTGCAATTCATTTCTTCGAGATTGCTTAGCTAAACAGAGCTGTTACCTCTAGTATGTAGTAACATCTCGTGACTTCAGTGTTATGAATAAGGCTAGACGTTGAACAAGCTTTGCCCTTTATTAGTATTGATATTTAGCATGGCAGCCAACCTCGAACAACGAAAGTTCACTATTAACGGAGGTTGTGGTTAGGCTGAAATGCAGCCTGGACCAGAATGACAACAGAAGGACGTAGGGCCGATATTACCGGAGGTTGTGGTTATGTTGAAATGGAGCTCCACCAGAATGTCAGCTGAGGCGGCTTGTTACATCATTGTGTCTATGTTTGTAACTGTCTTCGTCGCAATATGTTGGCTGACGTGCGAAAAACATTAGAATATTAATGTCTCAGTCTAAGCAATATGTCTCCCCTACATGTCATATGGGTGAGGAATGCAGTTTCTTCCCGAAGAATGAAGCCAGAGAAACAAATACAACAAACATCTGCAGGCAGTACACGTAAATATTTCTTGCATATTAACTTGTATGGAACTGCCCATATTTCGAACGAGTTTACTCGGTTAATATATATACACACTTGGTTGATATTATTTGAACATATCTTTAAATAATATCCCCCAAAGACAATTCATTTTAAGGTAATTTCTCATTGCGTAGCCACCATAAATGAAGGATAAATGAATAACGAAGGCACGGATTTGGAATGGTGGAATATTCAAGTCTCTCAAACCTAATTTCGAAGTTTGTAGTAAAGATTATGATTCCCACTACACAAACTTATTATTCAGATTTATCAGTTCATTACAACTTGATCACAAATTTCAAATGTAACGTCTCTGGTTTTTCTCGATTACAAATAACGTTGATACCCAATCACAAATCGTAGGGCAAAGTTCAAGCGTGAAAACTTTGCTGATAACGGATCCATGGAAACAATCTGTTTGTAATTACCATGAACAGTTTTTTACCAGGCAGTCTTAAAACTCGCTGCTGAAATTAAGTACTAACTTTGATATATATTTTATTCGAATAGACATTAAGTATAAAAACTTAAATTGTCTTATAATCAAAATATTATTGTTTATTTTGTGTAATGAACGGTAAACATTTTAAACGGAACAAATAAAATACAAATTAAACAAGTTATTATATTTCAACTTCTTTAACCGGTATATCTTGTTTTGATATTGTTTGATATGTTAAAAAATGCACACTAAAAGTGATATTTACGTGACTGCAAACATCAAAATGACATAATGTCAATATGCTTGATCTAAGAAATTTGCATTTCTCATTAATGCGATACTCTCTTTATATTACTGCATGAGCTATCGTCCCACATCTATAACATCTGTTTGTAGTAGAGTTATGGTGGGGTATTATATGCTGGAACATTATGAAATTTCCAGACGAAAACACCAAACGAACACGGATTTCAGAATATAAAATCGTGTGAAACCGTACAGAGATGGTTTTAAATATTAACAGATATTTTACAAACGCATTTAATAGTAATCTGAATGTTTTAAAAATATGTATGGATATAAATTAATTCAAACATGCTTGTATAAGTTGGCATGATTTTAAAATACTATAGCTAGACAAAAGAAGTTGTTACGCAATTACAGCCAGTAGATGAAAACTGTAGGCTGTACTTCTAACCAATCAGACCAAATCTGCTATTCTAAAAGTAACAAATGTTCAATGTTATGATCAAAAATTATTTTTATTGACTGTATCACAAGCAAACAACTTTTACTGATTAATAAATAAATTAGTAATAAGTTAATAGACTACAATTCATCCCTTGGTCGTGATTTACGTGTTTATTAAGGTGTTGCCTTCAAGATTTTGGTTTTCCCTGAATCACTCCTGTCCACTGCCTGTACACTAAGTTCCTTCATACCGTAGACTCACTTACAGTACTTTGCCGTTTCCTCTCTTTTTGTTTATCCATCGATTTGTTTTCTCCGAGCAAGGCGAAACAAATGACAGATAAAGCAATTTGTTCTTTTGAGCATCATTTCTCCTTAACTCGGGTTTTCTGTCTCAATATTTATTTAACCTCTTCGGCTGTTATTCATAAGTTTAGCAACACATCTCCGAGGCTTCTAAGATATTGTTACTTATTCTCGGAGCCCGAGTTTACAACGCAGGAGATAAAACATTTTATGAATGAACTAGTGGCTCCCGTGATTTCGTAGTATTTCAATTTAATTTGCAAATTACCACCAATTACTTTACTACAATTTGCCACGAGTTTTGTGACGAAATATCTATAAAATGGCTGTTAGAAACACAATGCAATTAAATATACCTCAATAAACTTTGTTTTCTACTGAAAAAACGACTTTTCACCTTGTTTATGAAACATCATTAGAAATAATATAATTTACCTCATAAGTTATCGGTAAACTATCAGTTCAATTGACGTGTGGGTAGAGACTTTCCGGCGTATCGATGCAACAAAATCTTCTCGGGTGTCCAGCCGGATGGTGGTGTAAAAACACGACGTTTCAATTGCTTTGATACTGTCCCCCGCAGAAGAATCGAAATAAGAAAATATTTTAAAAATTTAGATTTAATTATTGCTTAAAATGGTAGGATATGGCATGTATTTCTTGTTGCAACTATGCATTTTTCACGTCTACTTCCTGTTTTCTTTGCTATATGAAAGTTTGCAGAGTAACAAAACAGTTTGAAAATCGTCACCAAATTAAAAACAACTGCCTGGTGAACAAAGATCCGAAAAACTGCGGATGTATAGCAGCAAACAATAACACTCCGAAGAATCATTACAAAGATATAATATTTCACAACTGGTGGTTGTGGGAGATTTAAAACACTAGAAAAACATAGGTATCACAAAGCAGCCGCTGATTACGGTATCCCACATATTTCACTTTATTTAATCTCTGCGTTATTATTTATTGACTTTATTTTCAGTCACTTTATTTAAAATTTATCTTTAACAAGCCTGAAAATTCAAACTTTAAACTGATTATGTTCGTAATTATTGTAGGAGTTTGCTATCGTTTTTATATCGCTAAGACTAAAACTGTCCGACTGCGAGAAACAAGCTACATTTCATTGACCTCGCCATTAATTATTATTTATAATAACATGTACAAAATCTGTAGTTATTTAATATACTTTTTATTTACCCTTTCCTGTACACGCCTACTTTTCCCTCTACAAATCACAATTTTAAATTCTTTCAGCGTTTTTGGTAAATTCTTCCGTCATTATCTTCCACGCCTTGTCACTAATATACGCCTTGTACACTCCGTGACTCTCTTCACACTCTCCATGTCTTCCAATGAATCCCGTTTATAATTGGACTGTGAACGGTTAAACGTCTGTACATTTAAGATACATAAAAAAAACACTTTGTTCACAATTCTTAAGCTACGATAGCTGTCCTTTTAAATTTGTGTCTGCTGACATATCTGTCTGTGCGGATGATCGGAATTCATGTAAAAATTAGAGATTCGATTTTGATGGAGTTTCGAATAATGTACAGCCTTTTCTCCCTGGAGGAGGAGGGGGGAGGGGTTAAATAGAGTATATTTAATTCTGATGTGAAATCAAAGAGCTGAGAAATTTAAGATAAGACTGTCCATAAATTAGTATCGATGTTTCGTTGAACTTGATTGGCGCAATAACGACTTGTCAGTATTTAATATGGTTTCAAATAATGTTTTGTCCATAATCTCGGGAGTATAGAAGGGTATGATTCAAGTCGGAAAACAGCGAAATATGAGCTGAAAGTGCCAAAAATTTAGTCACCATTTTTCGTAGAAAGCAATTAAAAATCAACTGGTCGGATTTAGTTACTTCGCAAAATTATTGTAATTTCTATGAACGAACGGCAGGACATAATGTTTTTCTTTTTCACTTGCTGTGACAAACTCAGTTTAAGAGATAGGTCTGATGATTAACGATGCACTAGTCCAGTTATGTAAAATAATCCTCAGTTTACTATTATCCAAAAGCCGTTTTTAGGTCACTCGTGAAAAGCACGCATTTATTTCTAATAAAATGTATTCCGAAAATAAATCTCTTCTAAAACAATTTGACTAATGATGCCAAGTGAAACAGTTTTCTTCCGTATTCGATTAACCAACATTTCTGAGCAGCAGAATTGTCGAAGTTATTGCTGTAATTTTAAATCCTGGCTTTTAAGAGATTACGAAATTTTCAGTAAATGTATAGATTAGCAGAAGTAATAATAAAGAATCCTACTTTCCATTAGTCCAATAGTTATTAAATAAACCTACCACTGTTATCTTTTACACATTACTGTTAAGTTTCGAGGAAATTTGCAGATATCTTCAGAGTAATGTAAGAAAAGATCTGTCCTGCATTTGGGATTTAAAGCAGATAACTAATGCCGAAATCTAATCTAATTTTAAAAATATCGACTGATCATTACATGTTTCTGCGACCATAAAAAGTTAAGACAGATGCACGTACATCATACCGAATGTAGTGCAACGGTCAGGTGAGGAATGTGAAATTAAACAAATACTCTACCTGACCTAACGTAACCAGAGGAATAAAAACTGAAATAATTATTATCACTTGAATTTCTTCATATTCTGCATATTTATTCTATCCTGGACCAAATTTTGTGTATTAACGAAATAATATTAAAAACATCAAAAAGGTCTAATCAAGTACACAGATATTCAAGACGTTATTAAGATATCAATTCGTTCGTTCATATCGCAGTAGTCCATGCTTCGTTTTATTATTAATGTACACAAGGGGCTTTCAACGACTCCGTAAAACGAAAACTACTTTATAGCATCTCTCAGTTTTCAGGTTATTACTAGATTTTTTTTTTTTTAAAACTGCTTTACGTCTCTTTTTAACATCGAGGTCTTTAGAGACGGGAAAGGATGGGGGGCAAGGATGGGGGCAAGGAATGGGAAGAAATTCGGCCATGGCCTTTTGAAGGAAGCATCCCGGCATTTGCCTGAAGTGATTTGGGGAAACCATGGAAAACCCAAATCTGGATGCCCGGACGGGGATTCGAACCGCCGCACAGTGGTTCGAAATTGGAAAATAGTGGACATTCGAACGAAAGTCATAATATCGATCCAAACAAAATTGATTTAGATAGCATTTGTTGTGCTGATCAAAACTTGTTATCTTCAATTTTTGATAAAAATGAGTCCTTCACCCTTTTTTAAAAAAAAAAAAATAAAAAAAAATAAAAAAAAAATTTTTTTTATAAGAAACTGTATGGGTGAAAATCTATTTTATTTTATTGTCATGGCTATATATCAAAGTGTCAAAGTCAAACCTTGTGCAATTGTAAGTACCTATCTTTCTTAATATTACAACATAAAACTTTCTTGCATATCCTTGCCGCTTTGACTACAGGGCGTAAATGAATTTCTGCGATTATAATATATTGGACATTCGAACTAAAGTCAAAATATCGATCCACAAAAAATTGATTTAGGTAGCATTTGTTGTGCTGATCAAAACGTGTTATCTTCAATTTTTGATAAAAATGAGTTCCTCGCAATTCTTTTAAAAAATACACTTGCATTTACTTCCTTCTTTTCAAAATAAAATACGTTTTGTTAATAAGTGTAATTGAATTTGCTTATTTCCACATAATTATATTACAATTCGGTCACAGACCACTAACAATTGTTCGTTAAAGATATAAGATTTCTTTGTTGAAATCAGAGATAATCGTAACTAACATAAGTTGGTTTACTGGGGCTTGAAAAGCCAATGAGATGGCTTTATTGGCGGTTCCGAAATACCAAATACTAGAATGTATTGGTTTGTGTAAAATCAAGTTTTTGTAGGGAAGGTACCTTGTTAGATAAACTTGAAAAGCGATACGATATCTTTTTACGAAGAGAGATCGAGAGACATTGCTACTGGTGAAGTAGTTACCAGTTGCTAGGTTTTGTAGGAACTATAATACAGTAGTAGTACAGGAAATCAAGCCCAGTCGCTATTCAACTGTTGAACAAGCATCATTCCTTGGCTATGTTTGTTACGAATTTAGACGTTTTTATGTTCCTCCGAGAAGGAGAAGACCTGAAGAATTGGGGACGATTACATCAGGCCATTGTGAGCCGCATAACTACTAATGTATGCAAAGGAGATACCGAAGTTATCAAGAATTTTGCCAAAATATACACGAGAAATTTGTGTCGCAGGTGGACAATTGCTAACAGGACTCTGAAAACATTTTTAGTTAAAAATGGTGAGTGGTTACAAACTAATATCACCTGGCCACATTGTAGTTCTGTTTGCTTAAAAAATATGTTTGTAGTCAATGAAGAGAACTATTCTACTGAAAATAATGTCGAAGAATGCATCAAAATCAACATCGACTGTGGGTACGTCCACTGATGGAGGATCAGAAAACCTTTCGAGGAATTGAGTAATAAACAGAAGAAAAGACGTTCAGTATCTCTCTTGAACTATTCACCAGAAGAATTAACATTTGCTTTGGTCACAAAATTAAAATTAGAAGAGAAACACGAAACAGCTCTTGTCATTGATCACATTGTGAAGAATCCAGATGTTGTTGCAAACGTCAAAACCACTTTGTTTGGAAAAGAAACACCGAAAACTGTTGACGAAGATCATGCTTTGGCTCTTTATACGTCATTGGATTTATCAAAGTGGAAGTACCTTTGTTTGAGGAAAGTGTTGCTCGACTCTGATTATAATATTCCGGTACTACCATCATACTACAAACTTCTTCAAGCAAAAGAGAGATGCTATCCAACTGATGTAGAAATCACTGAGAGAGCAGCTCGAGTGAAGTTACAAGCTCTCTTGAATTTAACTGTTCAGAAGATACTGCAAGTTGCCAGAAGTAAGATAAATCCATCAACTGAAGGCTTGAAACTAATCAGCAAATGGGGATTCGATGGGGCTTCTTCACAAAGTACATACAAACAAATAAGTGAAGATGTGGATTTCGACGATTCGTCTGTTTTTATGATAAACCTTGTTCCACTAAAATTAGTATCAAATAATTTTACCATATGGGAGAATCCCAACCCTTCCTCTACATATTATTGCAGGCCTATTAAGTTCGAGTTCCATAAGGAAACTGCTGAATACATCGCGCAAGAAAAAGCTGCAATAAAAGAAGAAATAGACAACTTGACTGTTACAAAATACGATGGTATTGAAATCAGCCACGAGCTTCATATGACAATGATTGATGGGAAGGTGGCTACTATCATCACAGAAAGTCCTGCAGCGTCTATCTGTAACATTTGTCACGCTAAACCAAGTGAGATGAACAATTTGTCTAAAGTCTATTCAAGACCTGCACGGGAAGATATATACAAATACGGACTTTCTTCACTTCACATGTGGATTCGTTGTATGGAATGTATGTTACATATATCCTACAACATGGACTTTAAGATGTGGAGTGCTCGAGGTTCGAACAAGGAACTGAAAGCAGCGAAGAAACAAATGACACAAGAAGAGTTCAAGCAGCAAATGGGGATACTTGTGGATATTGTGAAGTAGGGTTTCGGAACTACAAATGATGGAAATACGGCAAGGAGATTCTTCAGAGATTATGAGAAATCTGCTGAAATTACTAAAATTGACAAAGATCTCATAAAGCATTTTGCTGTAATTCTGCAGACAATTTCATGTGAGAATACTATCAATGTTGAAAAATTTAGGGTCTACTGCACAGAGACAGCCGAGCTCTACGTCCACCTCTATCCATGGTTTTACATGCCCAGTAGTGTGCATAAACTTCTGATACATGGTGCAGATATTTGCAAATATTTCGGTTTTTTACCTATTGGAATTCTTTCTGAAGAAGCGGGTGAAGCAAGAAACAAAGATTTTAGAAATGTACGAGAGAATCACACAAGAAAAAGTAACAGAATGAAGACTAATGAAGATTTGCTTCATAATTTTTTGATCAGTTCTGATCCGTACATATCGTACATTCGACCAAAATACAGCAATTATAAAAAAATTGGATCTCTTCCCGGAAGCTAAAAAACTCATATTGATGCCTGAAGAAATGAGGGGGGAATTGGAAAATTTTGAATTTCAAGAAAATCAAATCGAAAATGATGAATTATTGTAATTATTGTGTTGTATGTACATTATTTATTCTAACTAATATGTTAATTAATTAAGTTAAACAAATTTCAACAAATAACTGTGAACGTTTTCGCGGCGGCAGCACTGTAGAAAACACTCTCGGGATTCTAGCCGCGTCAAATAAAAGTCGACTGGCGACGTTTCGAGAGCCGGCACTGCTCCCATTGTCAAGCCCTGCTTAACTAACTAAAACTGCCTAGCGGTAGTCTCTATATAGGGCTACCGGACGGGAGAGGAGGGGAACTCGCGCGGAGGGCGGGTCTGCTTGGTGACGTCATGTTCCGGTTGTTGTTATGCCCAAATATGGTCCGCTCCCGTGTGTTTCGTAATTGTCTAATAACTGGCCTCCATGTTTGACTTATGGTAAGTCCTTGATCCCGATTTATCACATTGTTATTAACTCTGATTGCAATCGCCTCTTTCACGACACTATCCCAAAAATTGTTAGCATGGCAGAGGCGTGTCGTCTTGTCAAAGCACGGCTCATGACAGTTTTCAAGGGCGTGCTCTACTATAGCCGATTTTTCTTTCTGCCCCAACTTAAAGTATCTTATATGCTCTTTGCGCCTTTCATCGATCGTTCTCAAAGTCTGTCCTATATAGGAAGAGCCACACTCACAAGGAATTTTATACACTCCAGGGGCCCGGAGATTTATACAATCTTTCGGGGTTCGTAATAACTGACGGATCTTAGGCGGGGGCCGAAAGATGGAGCGGATGCCTTGCTTGTTGAGCAGCCTGGCTATTTTCGATGTCACCGCTCCGCAGAAGGGCAAAAAGGCACGTGGGGTTTCTCGTTCCCTGTCAACCGGACAACAGAATTCTATATTAAGGACGGCCACGCGCAGGCAGTGCTGTAAATTCAACCGCCTGTCGCGTGATCTGCGCGACACCCAGCTACCCGAAGACAGACGAACCGTGATTAACCTATCGGGGAAAGAAATTGACGAAGGTGCTATCTCAGCCCTGAAGAAAGGATTGAACTTCGCACCGGCTCCACGTTCCTTGCCTATCATGAACATCATCAGCGGAGTGGAACAAGCTGTGCGTAATATTCCAACGGACGCAGCGGAAGAGGTACGCCGGGAGACAACGCGCATCCTGACGAGGGCCAGACCACCTAAGCCCAATATGACCGCAGCTGAACGAGCCGGCTTACGTGTTTTACGGGAAGACACCGAAATCGTGGTTTTACCAGCTGACAAGGGAAATTCGACCGTAATTCTGACCAACACTGACTACCACCAGAAGATGTGTGAAGTTTTAGATGATGAGGCATATCGTGTGCTTCCGCGCGACCCCACGGCACGGACAGTCAGAAAAACTAATATTTTAATAAAAGAAGCTGGATTGGCGGAAGAAACAGTGAAGAATTTGACAGTCCGAGCCCCAAGACCACCAAGATTGTATGGCCTACCAAAAATACACAAAGAGCATGTTCCGATGCGGCCGATAGTTAGTGCCATAGATTTGCCGACGTACAGATTGGCAAAATACCTCACACGTCAGTTAAGTCCGTTTGTGGGCCAATGTGCACACCACGTTAAGAACTCTGCTGCGTTTGTGGAAGTGGTTAAAACAATGAGACTAGAGCGTGACGATATTATGGTCAGTTTGGATGTCACATCGTTATTTACGCGGGTGCCGTTAAGGGAAACAATCGAACTACTTAGTGAACACTTTGACCAAAAACTCGTGGAATTATTCAGACACACGCTCACGTCGACGTATTTCGTGTACCAAGAAAAATATTACGAACAAACGGACGGCGTGGCCATGGGGTCCCCGTTATCCCCAGCGATTGCCGATTTTTACATGGAACATTTTGAGCATGTAGCTCTTGACGCGGCCCCTTTAAAGCCCAAATGTTTTTATAGATTTGTTGACGACACATTCCTCGTGTGGCCTCATGGGATACCAGCCCTATTTGAATTTGTGAACTATCTCAACGGCGTTCACCCCAATATCAAGTTCACGATGGAAATCGAAAAAGACGGCGCACTTCCTTTTCTGGATGTATTGGTACGTCGAAAGCCGAACGGAAGGTTGGGGCACAGTGTGTATAGAAAACCCACACACACTGATCGTTATCTAAACGCCCTTAGTTTTCATCACCCATCTCAGAAGCGCGGCGTACTGAATACGTTGGTCCACAGGGCAAAGGCGGTATCCGACAATCAGCATCTACAAGAAGAGCTGCGACACTTAGAACGCGTGTTTAGGGCCAATGGTTATAGTTCCAAAGAAATTCGACATGCGATTATCGGAAGAAGAAACAAAAACAAAACGGATGACAGGGAACGAGAAACCCCACGTGCCTTTTTGCCCTTCTGCGGAGCGGTGACATCGAAAATAGCCAGGCTGCTCAACAAGCAAGGCATCCGCTCCATCTTTCGGCCCCCGCCTAAGATCCGTCAGTTATTACGAACCCCGAAAGATTGTATAAATCTCCGGGCCCCTGGAGTGTATAAAATTCCTTGTGAGTGTGGCTCTTCCTATATAGGACAGACTTTGAGAACGATCGATGAAAGGCGCAAAGAGCATATAAGATACTTTAAGTTGGGGCAGAAAGAAAAATCGGCTATAGTAGAGCACGCCCTTGAAAACTGTCATGAGCCGTGCTTTGACAAGACGACACGCCTCTGCCATGCTAACAATTTTTGGGATAGTGTCGTGAAAGAGGCGATTGCAATCAGAGTTAATAACAATGTGATAAATCGGGATCAAGGACTTACCATAAGTCAAACATGGAGGCCAGTTATTAGACAATTACGAAACACACGGGAGCGGACCATATTTGGGCATAACAACAACCGGAACATGACGTCACCAAGCAGACCCGCCCTCCGCGCGAGTTCCCCTCCTCTCCCGTCCGGTAGCCCTATATAGAGACTACCGCTAGGCAGTTTTAGTTAGTTAAGCAGGGCTTGACAATGGGAGCAGTGCCGGCTCTCGAAACGTCGCCAGTCGACTTTTATTTGACGCGGCTAGAATCCCGAGAGTTTTCTACAAAATTTCAACAAAGTTTTATATTTATGTACTTAAGTAAATACACTGTACGTTCATTGTGTAGAGGATTTTATTGGAAAATCATTATTTGATTTTGGTTATTTATGCATTTCTGTTAATTCCTATTTGATTTTATAACTTGCTTATAATGAATTTTCGTTATTTCCAAAATATTTATTTGTAATCCTTTCATTTATTGCTAATACATTCAAAATTTATTTATTAACTATTTAATTTTTGTTTCTATATTTTCCTTTATATGTTAAAATTGAATCTTGGTGTTTCATTTACGCATAATATATTTAATAATATAAATATTTTAGTTAGGAAATAAGAAAAAAAGATAATATTTGTGCTAGAATCGTATATTATTAAGAATCAAATTCACTTTCAATTTATTTATATCGGTAACTCCTCAAGAAATTTAACATATATAACCTCATTTACGCCCTGTAGTGAAAGCGGCAAGGATATGCAAGAAAGTTTTATGTTGTAATATTAAGAAAGATAGGTACTTACAATTGCACAAGGTTTGCCTTTGACACTTTGATATATGGCCATGACAATAAAATAAAATAGATTTTCACCCATACAGTTTCTTATAATTTTTTTTTATTTCTTTTTTTTAAGGGTGAAGGACTCATTTTTATCAAAAATTGAAGATAACAAGTTTTGATCAGCACAACAAATGCTACCTAAATCAATTTTTTGTGGATCGATATTTTGACTTTAGTTCGAATGTCCAATATATTATAATCGCAGAAATTCATTTACGCCCTGTAGTCAAAGCGGCAAGGATATGCAAGAAAGTTTTATGTTGTAATATTAAGAAAGATAGGTACTTACAATTGCACAAGGTTTGACTTTGACACTTTGATATATGGCCATGACAATAAAATAAAATAGATTTTCACCCATACAGTTTCTTATAATTTTTTTTTTTAAGGGTGAAGGACTCATTTTTATCAAAAATTGAAGATAACAAGTTTTGATCAGCACAACAAATGCTACCTAAATCAATTTTTTTTGGATCGATATTTTGACTTTAGTTCGAATGTCCAATATATTATAATCGCAGAAATTCATTTACGCTCTGTAGTCAAAGCGGCAAGGATATGCAAGAATGTTGTATGTTGTAATATTAAGAAAGATAGGTACTTAAAATTGCACAAGGTTTGCCTTTGACACTTTGATATATGGCCATGACAATAAAATAAAATATATTTTCACCCATACAGTTTCTTATAATTTTTTTTTATTTCTTTTTTTTAAGGGTGAAGGACTCATTTTTATCAAAAATTGAAGATAACAAGTTTTGATCAGCACAACAAATGCTACCTAAATCAATTTTTTTGTGGATCGATATTTTGACTTTAGTTCGAATGTCCAATATATTATAATCGCAGAAATTCATTTACGCTCTGTAGTCAAAGCGGCAAGGATATGCAAGAATGTTGTATGTTGTAATATTAAGAAAGATAGGTACTTAAAATTGCACAAGGTTTGCCTTTGACACTTTGATATATGGCCATGACAATAAAATAAAATATATTTTCACCCATACAGTTTCTTATAATTTTTTTTTATTTCTTTTTTTTAAGGGTGAAGGACTCATTTTTATCAAAAATTGAAGATAACAAGTTTTGATCAGCACAACAAATGCTACCTAAATCAATTTTTTTGTGATCGATATTTTGACTTTAGTTCGAATGTCCAATATATTATAATCGCAGAAATTCATTTACGCCCTGTAGTCAAAGCGGCAAGGATATGCAAGAAAGTTTTATGTTGTAATATTAAGAAAGATAGGTACTTACAATTGCACAAGGTTTGACTTTGACACTTTGATATATGGCCATGACAATAAAATAAAATAGATTTTCACCCATACAGTTTCCTATAATTTTTATTTATTTCTTTTTTTTAAGGATGAAGGACTCATTTTTATCAAAAATTGAAGATAACAAGTTTTGATCAGCACAACAAATGCTATCTAAATCAATTTTGTTTGGATCGATATTATGACTTTAGTTCGAATGTCCACTATTTTCCAATCTCGAACCACTGTGCGCCGCCCTCCCGAATGCGAGGCGAGAACTTATTACTAGAGGTACTACTGTTAAAAATCGCATCTTCAAATTCTCTGCTGAGCCAAGATTTAACGTGAAATCAGAAACACTAAACGTTCCTAGTGTAGTTTCTTATACTTCAATTAGAATTTGCATAAGCAACATAAAAATAAATTTACGATTTAATCAAATTGAAAGACACCATTAGTGACCACAGTTACGATGTGAGAACAGCGGAGCACGGAATATACACGAATGATTTATCATCGACAATTTCCATCCACTGACCAAGTCTGCGTAGATCACAATTCTCTCCATCTCCTTCTCTCTTACCTCACCACCTTGGTCCAGTTGTCACATCACTCGGTAATAAACTAATTCGTCCTGTTGTCAATTAAAGATGATTACCTTTAATTGCTTCGTCCTCCAATTCACAGGTTACTGTCGTTGGTCGCCAGGTAGATTCACCTCCCACTAAAGGTGAATAACTACTACTTTGAATGGATTAAACAGTTCTATGCAATGACAACACCGGTGAATCACTTTACACCTCACTTTTATTTCGTCAAAAGCTTCATAGTAACATTACACGTGTATAAGGCACTAGACTCGTCCAAAGATACTAAAGCACAAATACATTTTATGTCGACTGAATGCTTGAAACTTTAATTAAACGACAACTAACTGCTAGTCTCAGCTGCTCGTTTAAATAGTCGCTAGAGAAACATCCAGAATAATAACGAGAAGCCCGACCGATGTTTCTCGAGCGTTGACAATGGGACCGACAATCAAAACCACACTAAAACAATTAGAACCACTAAAAATAAATTCACAATCATTATGAAACACCCGAAAATTAATTTTCAGGTATTTGCTATAGGTGAAACGGATAGCTATTTGGCCTGATACCGGTTATCCGGCCATCCTAAAAGTCGGATATTTGGCAGCCAAATATCCGACTGAACGTTGCCATTGACGTAAAGTAAAGCAAATAGATTACGATAACATCATATTTGCGCAAAACTTTCGATTTTGAAGATATCAGAATTCTACCTTTGGTGTGATAGGGTGCCTGTTGGAACAGAAAAGGGCTATATATCTATATGTTGATGATCACGGAATACAAACTGATTTGACGCCTCAGCAGTAATCTATATATATATAAAGATGAATGTATGTATGTTTGTTTGTTCTTCATACAAATCCACAGTTTTCATCCGATCTCGATAAAACGAGGCAAATCTTGGGTAGTCTTGCAATGCTGTAGGTGTACACTTTTTTACGTTATATTGATCCCTCAGGGGTTATTCGCAGTCAGTGTGTATGTGTTCTGCAGTAATAATACTATAAATGCGGAAGTAAGTCTCTGTCTTTTTGTTACGTTTTGACGACTAAATGCCTACACCGACATTGACGGAATTTGACAAGAAAATCTGTAGGGAGGGTATAGGACATTTTTTTTCAGCATGATTAACAGCTGTAATTACGGAATTTTGAGAACTTATCGAATGGTGACAGAGAAACGGACGTGTGTGTTAGTCTGCAATTTACATCGGTTGCTCAAGATGTGCTTCTCGCGCATTATGTTAGTGTATAATAGACGTCGATTTTCTCTGTTCTATTACTTTGTATCAGCTTAAATGTTTCTGGCAACAGTTAATTTTGCCTTCTTTTTTAACATGCCTTGTGTGCGTAAACTGGCCTAAGTTGTAGCTCTAGCAGAGCACGAGCTGCTAAAATTATTAGTACCCAAGAATCGGATGCTCATGCTGAAGAAAGAAGAAAAGACCAAGCTGAAATAAACCTGTCCTTAGTTAACACCCCCCCCCCCCCCCCCACATCCCCTCACCTTGTTTGTTTTTCTGTTTTTAAATATGGTGGAAATTGATTCTCTTCAAGAGACAGGTTCGACGGTAGAATGATATAGTGATGGCTTTCCTGTCGTATTATTTCGACTCGGTGTTGTTTGGAACCAATCCTTCGTTACTAACAACTATCTACGTATATTCAATTCTGGCAAAGAAATTCTTAATCTACGCGCAAGAAGTCGCTGGTATCAGCTAGTGTTTGATAGAGAATTGCGTTAACTTTTAAAGCCCTTTGAAGAAATAACAAGTTCTGTTCTCTCCTGCAACTACGAAGTAATATTGAGAAAGCATATGAAACTCCTATCTTACTCTCTCTGAAAGCAGAATTAAAAAATCGTTTCATTTCCTTAAGTGAAGATTCAATCTACTTGATTGCGACCTCCCAAGAAAGAAGATTCAAGACAAACTATTAAGGAATTGTTGAAGCCGAAGGAGATCGTCAGATGATTCTTTTGGAATCTACAAAAATGCTTTACGAAAAATCTTCTACCTGTAGCAGCTCATTCTTCAACGGCTGCTGAAAGGAGTAGAAGGGACGAGACACAATTAACTGTGACTGACGAAGCTCACGACGCGTTTTGGGAATATTTTAGAGAGCCAGTATCACGATCAAGAAAAAAAAAAACGTGTTTGCGAAAGAGATTGACTTTAATTTAGTCATCTCGAATTGATCGGAAGCGTGTTCTTGGTGATCAGCTAATGCTACACATTACCCGAATTTGACAAAATTTCCTATCGCTTTAAGAGTATGTCATAGCGGTGATTCGTAACAGTATAATTGTTTACTCTTGCGGGCTTTGTCGCTTAGTGTTTTGATTTCGAGATATGGGGAAGCTAAAGATGACAGCCATCTATGTCTCCAGTCTCGTCGTTAGACAGTCGATCGATAGATTATGGATAGAGTTAGCTTTCTTGATTTTCTTAAAATGAAATCTCATAAAAGGGCTTGGTGTGAGGATTGTTACACACTTCTCTCCTGTCTTCAAAGCACACAGTCTTCCATTCCTCTCATCCACATACAGGAATACACACTGAATTTTGGAGAAGGTATTTCTGATGTCAGTAGCCTATGGGTGCTTCAATCCGGTGATGTGTAGACTACCCAGCAGGAAGAGTACACCGACATTCCTGGAGCTGTCTGCAGAGTCCAGCAAGTCGTTCACATTCCTGGAAGGCAACTGAGGAGCAATCTGTGAGGAATGTGAGGCGACAAAGTACGCGGAACAGCCAGCCATGTACGGTTTCCCAACCATAAACATCCAGGAAGTGACTGCAACACTCGTACCCCGGCTAGAGTACTGCTCCAACAAGACAATGGGATTTCTTTCGATGCAAAAACGTTTCTTCTCTTCTTCAGTACGGTACATTGGAGAGTATATAAAGTAGCGTTTCTCAATGTTTTTCAACCCGAGGACCACTAAAATGTTAAAAAAAATTCTACAGACCACCAACTTATATGGGCCTAATTTTTTACTTACGAATTTCTTTCGTCACTTATCGGTCTCTTAATACCTGCACTTATAACTAGACCTCGGGATTTTAGGTAAAAAAAGAAATATTATTTTAGGCGCCTAAGATAGGTGCACACGAATGCAAAATATGTTATAAAAATGTCAAAATAGACTGTCAAAAAGGTGGACATGTTTATAAAATATCATCAATAAAAATTCGTTAATGTAAAATGTAACACCTACAAAAGTAATTTAGAAGAAACAAATAATATTTTTTAAAAATATTTAATTTAATTTAATTGGAATGGAGCACACGATCCGGTGCCAATTTCCCTACACACCCAACTTCCCCTATCCTGCACCCACCTACATTTGCCCTCTACAAATTTTAACTTTAAATTCTTTTAACGTTTTCGGTAAGTTAATCATTCCACTTGGTAACTCATTCCAATCCCTGACACCCTTACCTAAAAAAGAAAATCTACCCACACCCTTGTGCCTGAAATCGAGTGCCAGCTTGTGGTCATGGTCATCTTTTCCCTTCCATGCACTACTTTTCATACCTACGCCAATATCTTTCCATGCCTCATCGCCAGTATACGCCCTGTACACTCCCATGACCCTCCTCATCCTCCTGTCTTGCAATGAATCCCATTCCAGCTACTTTATCATATCTGTCACTGATTGCATTCTGCGATAATAATACAGAGTGACAATAAGAATATCCTTTGTGTTGTTCTTTCAAGGAATCATTTGCAATAAGCAGAATGTATATTTATATTCCCGATATATTTATATTCTCTATATATTTCTTAATAGTTGAAACAAGCGTATTCAGTCTTAGAAATTCAAGATGTATAAGTTCAGCCAAACGGCTCTCGACACAGCAAGACAGGTTACATGGAGGAAAGTAAGGACGAAATATCTTCAGCAATTTGACAGCAGCAATCATTGAGCGAACGTTATCCGGCATTTATTTTAAACAACCAAATAGCAGCATGTATATATATATTTAAAATCAACTTTTTGCAATTTAGATTGTTTAGCAATCTAGTTCTGCAAGTGCGAAATGTCAAATATACAGATTTTACAAATTTGATTTTATTTTTATATAAATGCATCGTCTTCTAACAATATCAAAAGTTTCGAACTAGTGGCAGCAGTGAAATAGCACAGGAACAATAACAGGGCTACTAAACGTTAGGTGCTCAGAAGCGAAGTTTACTGAGCCAGGAATCCAGACCTAGTTTTCATTAAAAACTAAATAAACATTCATGTGCGACAATTACGCCATTAAAGGATTGTTAATATAATGTCTGTAAGCACAAAAACTGGTTTCCAGATCGACAACAGGGCTACAGGCAAGGATATTCGTATAAATCTCTGATGGTGGGCTATATGCAAGATATTTCGGATTAGCTGCACAAAGGAGGCAAAGTTGATAGTGTGGCACTAGATCTTTCTAAGCCATTTGGCAGAGTGAACAATAAAATTGTTTTAAATATACTGAAGTCGATTGGATTGGATGAAAAAGTTACTTTTGGGGTAGAGGAATTCTTAAAAGCCAGAAAGCAAAGTGTTAGAGTAGAAAATACATTATCAAAAGAGGTGGAAGTAAATATGGGAGTGCCACAGGGTAGAGTATTGGGTCCGTTGCTGTGCTTTATTCTAATGAATGATTATGTTAATGGGTTACGGTCAGAATTTAAATTGTTTGCAGATGACATAGTGGTATATACTGTAATAGGATAAAAACACGAAAAAACTGAACAGCTGCAGCGTGACCTGAATAGAATATCTAAATGGATTGGTCAGCGTGTAATGAAGATAAATGCCAAGTAGAGTCAACTTATTAGATACACAGATAAAAAACTAAAGATTTTTTATGATTATATAGTGGGGTGAGAATTGCTTGTTGAAGGCTGGAAGTGAAAATATCTTGGCATAACGTTTGATAAAAAGCTCAACTAGGCAGAGCACATTGTGCGGGTGATGGGAAAAGTTACAAAGACCTCTCTTTACTGGAGAGGGTGATGAGTGGATGTACCAGAGAAGGTGCAGAAATGGGTTACAAAACTTTTGTCATTTACTTGAAAATGGTGGTGTGGTTTGGGACCCACATTTTTGGTATCAAATACAGGAGTTGGAGGGCGTGCAAAGAAGAGCTAGATTTGTTTGTGGAAATTATCACAGAACCCAGTCAGTATCTGATATGATAAAGGAGCTTAGGAGTCATTGGAGGACAGGAGGAGGGTGAAGAGAGTGCTGGGAATATACATGGCGTATGTTGATGATGGAGCTTGGAGGGATATTGGTCAAAGAATTAGGAATAGTGTGTGGAAAGGGAAATATGACCATGATCACAAGTTGTTGCCACTCGATTTCATGCATACGGGAGTGGGAAAATTTTCTTTTGTGAGTAAGGGTGCCAGGGATTGGAAAAAATTACCAAGTGAAGTGATCAATAATTTATCAAAAACGCTGACGCAATTTAAAATTAAAATGTGTAAATCGCAAAAGTAGATGGGGGAGGATTTTAACAGTCAAATTTCGAGGCGCGTCCAGAAAGTAAGTTCCGTTTGGTAATAAAATGAAATTGTACACAGATACAGAAGAAATTTTTATTGCACAAAATTCTACAACTCTTAAACTACTTTTCCACATTACTGCCGAAATTTTGCAGGCATTTGTCATAGCGTGGCACCAGGTTTTGTATACCTTCTTCATAGAAATCTGCCACCTGTGTCTTCAACCAGTTGGAAACAGTTTCTTTCAGCTCGTCATCATTGGTGAAGTGATGACCGCCAAGGAAAGACTTGAGATGTAAGAACAGATGAAAGTCGCTAGGAGCGAGGTCAGGGCTGTACGGAGGATGGTGAAACACGTCCCAGCCAAATCCCTGTACGAGGTTTTTCGTCACGTTTGCAGTGTGTGGTCGTGCGTTGTCGTGAAGCAAAACAACACCTTTTGACAGAAGTTCCCGGCTCTTATTCTGAATTGCACGGCGCAATTTTCGAAGTGTCTCGCAATAAGCATCTGGTTTGATTGTTTGACCACGCGGTAAGAAGTCAATGAGTAGGATGCCTTTCCAGTCCCAGAACACTGTGCACATCATTTTCCGAGGTTTCTTGATTTGCTTCGGCTTAACCTTTGGTGGGGATGAAGTGTGCCTTCATTCCATTGATTGCCGCTTACTCTCAGGGGTGTCGTAAGAAACCCACATTTCATCTCCTGTGACTATCCGTCTCAGAAATTCTTCGCCGCTTTCAGCATAACAGGTCAAAAACTCAAGTGCACTACCCATCCGTTGTGTTTTGTGTTGCTCAGTGAGAATCTTTGGTACCCAACGTGAGCAAAGTTTACGGAATTTCAGTTGTTTGGTAACAATTTCATGCATCAGTGATCGTGAAATTTGGGGGAAGTCCATAGCGAGAGCACTAATTGTAAACCTACGGTTTTCCTGGATCTTGTCATCAATCGCGTGAACCAGTTCTTCTGTAACGAAAGGTGGACGCCCACTTCGTTCTTCATCGTGCACATCACTACGCCCGCCATTGAACTGTCGGACCCATCTTCTCACCATCGAATCACTCATCGCATTTGGTCCGTAAACATCGCAAATTTGCCGATAAATTTCACTTGGTTTCACTTTCCTCGCATTCAGAAACCGAATCACAGACCTGATTTCACAGGCGGCGGGATTTTCAATCAACGCCGACATTTCAAACAAGCACAACAAAGCGTACGTAACTGACAGCGATCTCCAAATGGCGCACGTTCTTCCCCTTGATACACATCGTCTACAGCGCATGTGCGGAACTGCAATCGCAGCGCTGCAGCGGAGATAAATTGAAACGGAACTTACTTTCTGGACGCGCCTCGTATATCAGATAATTTAAAAAATTCGAAGAACTGTTTAACACACTGTTACACATTACTCATCTAATTGTTACACATGTAGCAGTATATAAAGTTCTCATTCGTCCAGGAATTGTGAAACTCCTCTGCCTAATCAATGACGACTTGGAGATCAGTGCCTTGTGCATACTGGTGCTTCAGGAGAACACACGTCCCACTACAGCCTCTGGACGAACATGGACCGAGCCACAATCACCCCGTTTGAATTGTTGCAAATAAATGCTTAGGAAATTATCTATGTTTATCTGATTTTAAAAATCTTTTTTGATATTCTAAAGAAAAATACGTTAAATAGACAAAAATTGATCCTAACGACAATTTAGTTACTTTTAGTAACTATAAAACCACAAATAATGGGCATAAATACCAAAAAACCGTATATATGTAACGCCATTTTCATTATTTCAATGAGGAACAAAACAGATTTTTGCATAAAATCGGAGGTCTACTTATAACACACTCCTTATACGGTCACTAACTTAAGTCTTAAAGACACACTGCTATCCTTGATGCCAGCTGGAAATTTATTTTATCGCAGTAACATTGCATTCTTATTCTCATTCATGTGTAATGGAAATACCAAATTTTTGTCTGGTCGTTGGCTTTTAGAAAATTTGTTTTGTGGAAGTATACTCTCTACAGCACGGACAGTATCAAAGAATTAATCATAGCAAAAAAGGTCGTTAAAGATGGGTTTATGAAGAGTATTATCGGCGCAGGGGACCGCTGACTGATGCATCTAGAAATTTCTGTGGCTTTGTTAGAAACCTGATGGGAAAGGAGGGTGTTGAGACAATTATAGACAAGGATGGAGAAGACGTTACTGAGGATTTGAAAAGGCAGAGATTATAAGCAACTGGTTTAGTGGGAGCATTAGGGACTATGAATCAGAAGCGGGAGGGTCTAAACCAGAGACAGAGCTTAACAACACAATTAGAAAAGATCAGGCCAAAAGATTTTAAATTCATTCTGAGGATACCATGATGGAACTAACGTAAAGGGGCTGGTGTAGATAATATTAATAAAGATGTTTTAAAGATAGCCAGGATGTGACATTGTACCTTACCTTGAAATATTATTTAAAATGAGTCTGGATACTTGTTGCTTACCAGAGGACTCGGAAAGTGACATAGTAGTACTGGAATATAAAGGAAGGGTTAGAAATAGAGTAGAAATTATAGGTCAATTAGTTTGACATCAGTGGTAGGTAAATTAATGGAGAGATTGACATGCAACCACATCAGAAATATATGTGAGGAGCGTAAGTGGTTTTCAAGTCGACAACATGGCTTTAGACAAAGAAATTCAGGTGAATCTCAGTTAGTAGGATATATGCAAGATAACTTGGATGAAATGGACAAGGGAGGCCAAATTAATAGTGTTGATCTAGGCATGTCTAAGGCTTTTGGCAGAGTGAGCCATAAAATGATGGTAAACTGGTGTGAATGAGAAGGTGATTTGCTGGGTGGAGGAATTTTTAAAAGGTAGAAAGAAAAACGTTATGGTAGGAAATGTAGTATCAAAATAAGTGGAAGTAAACATGGGAGTGCCACAGGGTAGCGTATTGGGACCATTGCTATTCATTAATCTAATAAATGATTGTGTTGATGGTTTGTTATCAGAAGTTAGGTTGTTTGCATATGACATAATGCTATACATAAGGACCGAAACAGTAGATGACTGTGAACAGATACAGGATACAGGGTGATCTGGACAAGATATCTAGTTGGTTGGTAAACATGGTATAAAGATAAATGCAAAGGAGAGTCAGCTTATTAGATACACAGATAAAAAACTAAAGCTTGATTATGTCTACAAGGTTATGAACGAATTGCTTATTGAAGACATGAAATGTAAAATATCTTGGAATAACATTTGATTACAAGCTCTAATGGGCAGGACACTTTGGACAAGTAGTAGGAAAAGGTTTCAAAATATTTCACTTTTGGAGAGAGTGATGATGGGATGTACGAGAGAAGTAAAGAAACTGGGTTACAAAACTTTGGTCAGGCAATTGCTTGAAAATGGTGGTACATGTAGTATGGGACCCACATTTTGGGTATCAAATACAGGAGTTGGAGAGGGTGCAAAGAAGAGCTGCTAGATTTCTCTCTGTAATTCACCGTAGAACACAATCAATAACCAGTATGATAAAAGAGCTTGTATGAAATTTATTGTAATACATGAAGATGGTCAAGAGAGTCATGGAAGTGTACAAGGCGTATATTGGTATATTGGTGATGAGGAAATGAAAAATTGAACATGATTTCAGGCACAAGGGTGTGGGAAGATTTTCTTCCTTAAGTAAGTGGGTCAGGGATTGCAATAAGTTACCAAGAGGATTTATGAATAATTTACTTGAAACAATTTAAAATTGAAATTTGTACAGGGCAAAAGTAGGTGGGTACAGGAAAGAGGGTGGGAAATGGGTGTGTAGGGAAATTGCCACTGAAGCGTGCGCTCAATCGCAATTAAATTAAATTAAATATCTTTAATTATTATTAAAGCTTATGTTTGGAGTATTTCCCTGTGTGGCTGTGAAACCTGGATAGTTGGAAAAGAGATTAATTTCATTTGATTATTGGTTTTACAGAATAATGTAGAGGGTCAAAATTACTAATGAAGAGGTTTTCTGGAACCAGAAGAATATAACGCTGTATGGAAGAGCATAAAAAGGTAGAGGCCAATATCAATTGGACATATCTTAAGCCATGAGAACTGAGTGAAAACAATACTGGTGGGAACGGTAGAGAGGAAGAGATGCCGAGGAAGACTACGGTTAAAATGCATCGAGCAAATAATAGAAGATGTTGGCTGCAGGGGATAAGTTGAGATGAAGAGGAGGGCAGAGCTTAATGGAGGGCCGCCGCAGACCAATAGAAAGATTGACCATTGAAGAAGAAGTCACTGTTGTTGTCGTCTGTCTTTACTCAGTTTCGGCTTACTTGTGAGCTAGCGAGTAGTGACTGCAATATCCCAGAGACGCAGGGAACTTGAGGCTGTTCCGGTCGCGTCGTCTTACGCCGAGGTAATGGGTCGAACCACTCTGCAGGATCGCCGAAAGTTTGTTGAAGCAGTTCCACGGGAGGCGACAAGAGTAAAGTGGAAGAGAGGCGATGCAAGGCCAAGCTTTCCTACACTGTGAAAGAAGAGGTATATTAAGGCAGAAAGAAGCAGGAACGGCAAAGCTGGAAACGGAAGACATGCCGCAGAAAGCAGTGATAGTCGTAAAGATAACTTGATAGATTTAAATTGTATCCTGTAAAACAGACTTAATCATTCTTTAAATGATCTTCACCATGACGGTAGGCGGGTGAGAGGTAACGCTTCATATTCTCTTTCGACCATCCAGACTTCACTCGATGCAAATGCAACGGTGGTTCCTACAAAAGACCATGACCGAATTCCTCGCCAACCTCTCCCGCCACTAATGTCAACGAAGCTGGAAGGGCAAACAAAAAAATTGTGTAAAAGCCGGGGAGAATGCTCTCTACTTGTTGTGACGTAGCTAATAATTGTTTGAGGCGAAAACTGTAGAGATTTGAAAGCAAATAATTCATATTGCTATAGTTTGTTGCGTTAAATATATTCGAATCTGATTTCAAATAATACCAAAACCCATACCTACAATTTCTTACTAATCCAGGCTTACTAATTAAGGCTTTAATTCACTGATCTCCATATACTAAAAAAGGGGCGGGGGGAGGGGTTGGCTGGAAAGCTACGCTGGGTTCCGAGTCAGGCTACGTAGCTTTTAATTCATATTTCATATTTATGTCACAGTTAAAATAAGGTTCAGAACACACAACAGCATGAGAATATCCGTCATTTCGTCATTTAATTATCTCCGTATGTAATTTACAATAGTTTCACAAGAGAAAACAGTACAGACGTTCTTCGGGAATCAATAGGGTGCAAAAAACTACGAGCTACGCGGGGGAGGGGGGGGGGATACAGAGGAGACCAAAATAGAGACTTCCTTATGACAGATACCTGGTAACATAAAAAAGTAGATTTTAAGAGGAAGAAATATTACAGCGATAAATATTCTCCCGAAAGGCATAAAAACACAACACACATTCATAAAATATTTTATTCGAATTTTTTGCTAGGACTCTACGGCTTGTCGACGTTGAGGGCATTAGGAAGTGTAAAGAATGGGAAGGAATTTAATCTTGACCTTCTCAAGGATCGACCTAGGCTTTCTCATGGAGTGACTTCGGAAAACCGTGTGAAATGGTAGCCATATTAAGGTGCATTCCCACGATCCCTTGTTAACGAAGGTGTGACGGGACGGGACGGGACGCCATGGGAACAGGGCCGCCTCTGCTAGCGGAGATGAGACGCAGCTACCCAATCTGAGTCGGTAAACATCACAGGCGTGTGTAGCGGTGCGCTGTTGCCATCGGTTTGCACCCCTTCTGTTGCTGTAAAGTGCTCTGTGCCAAACGACACTAGGCAAGGTTAGCTAGGACTAACCTGCGGCTCGCTGTCGTCCCTACACTTCGTTTAATGAGGTCCCGTCCCGTCCCGCCTCGCCTACAAGGGATCGTGGGAACGCGCCTAACAAAGCAACGATTAGCGTCATTGATGCGGTACATTATTTTTTTTAAAAGGAATACTGGAAATTTTAAACGTACATAAATAAACTGCATGAACGTGAAGTTGTGACCAATAATTGCCATTATCTGCCATAAATGAAGCATAACACATCATGTCTTACCATAGTTTCATAAAACTGATCCCTGCTATGTAGTCTTCACGGGTGTAGCGCCGGATCCCTGCTGTTTACACCAGTTACATTTCTGTGTTGTTCAAACACTTTAAATTGTAAACCTGATCCCAATATCTGAAGCAGTATGTAGATTCTGTCACTGATATTCATTAAGGTTGTAACGTATCTCGTTACTATTGT
This sequence comes from Vandiemenella viatica, assembly GCA_031002005.1. NCBI lineage: Eukaryota > Metazoa > Arthropoda > Insecta > Orthoptera > Morabidae > Vandiemenella > Vandiemenella viatica. The sequence continues at coordinate 226,647,048 of JARYHS010009186.1, read as the reverse complement.
CATTTCTAACTGTCTTTGGTTAGCTTTTAATCAACAAATTGAATTACATTGTCTTACCTCTACCTACTTTCAGTGGAACAATGAGTTTTCCGAACAACAAGAAGGAATACCAATGGGCAGCCCTCTGTCGCCCATCATAGCGGATTTGTTTATGGAAAAATTTGAAAAGAAAGCCATTGAGACTGCAAACAAGAAACCATCACTTTGGCTAAGATATGTAGACGATACTTTTGTGATATGGCCTCATGGAGAAGAAGATTTGAAACAGTTCTCCGATCAAATTAATAGTATCCATCCAAAGATCAAGTAGTCAAAGGAGCGCGAAGAGAACGGTCAGCTGGCTTTCCTAGATGTTTTAGTGCAAAAACAGTCAGAAGGCAGGGCTTGGACACACGGTATTCAGAAAACCGACACATAAAGACAGGTACCTCCACCATCACCCATCACAAAAACGAGCCTTGATTAAAACGCTGTTCTGCAGGGCAGAAAGAATCGCGGACGAGGAACATTTAATAAACGAACAAGAACATCTTAAACGGACACTGAGACATAACGGCTATGGGTTTAACATGATATTAAATGCAATGTCAACTAAGCATAAGAAAAACTGTCTTGATGAAGACCAGAAACAGAAAGCCGTGCTGCCATACGTGAAAGGTGTCTCGGAAAAAATTGGGAGAATTTTAACGAAATCCAATATTCTTCCTATATTCAGAAGTGGAAACAAAGTGAAAGAAAACCTGCGAACGGCCAAAGATCGAAGGTCTCCCTTACAAAGCAGTGGAATTTATGAAGTACCCTGTAATTGCGGGAAGGTATATATAGGCGAAACCGAAAGAGCTGTAGCCGTGAGGATACGTGAACATAACAGTCACACCCGTTTGAGGCATCCCACAAAATCTGCTATTGCCGAACACCAGATGGAGGAAGATCAAGAAATATTGGGGGACAATACTAGCTAAAACCGAAGGTTATCTTCAAAGAAAAGTGAGAGAGGCTATTGAAATATTCAAACATCCAAACAACCTCAATAAAGATGGTGGATATGGTCTTAGCCAGAGTTGGAAATGTGTGCTGGATAAATAATTAACTCTGGACCCACAGATATTACATCGTAAACAACATCTCTGGATAGTCAGACAATCAACAGTACAAATAAACAACTAGCCACGCCGGTCTCCAGAAGAGCACAATCTTTAGCAGATTCGGCACAAGACCCCTGAAGAAGACCGAAGACTAGGTCGAAACGTCAGGAAAGAAGAATTAAGAATATAACAACGCAGCGATAATACCGTTGCATTTATATTTGTAACAAATTGAATCCTTTTTCTCTTTGTCCATTACTTATCTTTCAAACTATTCAAACATTAATTATCAATGACCGTGTAATGCTACTTATACTAACTGTCCACATTACCTTTACGTGAAATAAACTCTTTATCTTTCCACATTATACACAATATTTATCAAACTTTTGTCTCCACGTTAATACGTCGGAACCTACAAAAATCGTCCTATCCGTCTGAAATTTGGTACACACATTCCTTAGACGATTATATTTGAATAGAAGTGTATAACGTAAGCTTCGAATATGTGGAAATGATGTTAAATCGAAATGTGGGTAGGTGCATACATGTTATTACGCACGTTGATATTTATTCCACGTGTTTTTAAGTCTTCATGGTTGGATAAAACCGCTGCAAATTGCTGATACTTAGTATGTAGAAAATCAGTAACATTTACAATTTCTCTGTGCGTAGCTGACATTTTGACTTTAATGCTAAGATATATTGCAAGGCAGCCTACCTTCCAGGTTAAAACATGGCGTCTATCATAACGAATATTTCATACAGAGCATTCAAGTTGATTTAATTTTTACCTAATAGCAGTTGTGTTTAGATTGATATGCAGCCTGGACCAAGAATTAAGAGTAAGAAACACGCAGAATAAATATCGACATGTAATAACGTGTATTTCTTGCGTAATAACATATATGCATCTACCCACATTTCGCGTGATTTTACTTTATTTCCACATATTCGACGCTTCCGTTTAATGTGTTACCCAACTTTTCTTTGCACATTTTAAATTCACATGAACATTTCTTGATACATTTATACTGATATTCCATTGCAAATATCATTAATAGAAAACGCCGCCAACGGCTTTCATAATGGCTTCCCTAGTTCTCTTCATCTTTTTTTCTGCTGATATCATCTATGGTTCGCTTTTCATTGCTCCCTATGTAGCTCAGAGTAACAATTTTTTTTTTTTTTACAAATCCTTAAAAAAACATTAACAACTGTCTTTTAATGTTATTTGATTGATTTATGTCCGTTTATAAGGTGTTTATAAAAAAATAATTGACATATGGGCCATTGATACGTGGATGAAGTTATAAACACACGAACTATGGCAAAATACTTAGATCGAAATATTTTCTCAAACAGATAAAGTAACTCGAAATCTGGCTAAAAATAAGATAAGTCACGGTGTTTAAAAATTATTATTTGTGTATTTAAAGATCAGCAAAAATAAAAATAAATGCTATTCAGTTACAAGCCGCTGGTATTGCGTTTAAATGGCAACTACATTTAGGACGTGTGTTGTCTTCATGTGACACAAGTTATGGCGGTTGATCCCGCTCTCGAAATGATTGCCGAGAAATATTTGACAGGTGTCGCCGTATGAAGAAGGACGACACCTGTCGGATGCATCCGAAATTGCTCGGCTTCCGCCGTAAGCTTCGAGGCGGGGAGCGAAAACGGCCGACAGACTTCAATATTTCATCGCTTCCCCCAGAGAAATCATGGGCCAGGCGACGCACCTCAGTGGCCAGTGGCTCCTCAGTTCCAGTGCGCAGCTTCATGTTTTGGAATGCTATGAAATGCTTTGTTTGTATTATTCTCAGTACGATATGTATACATACAAGTATACGTACGCTACCATTATTCCGCTGCTTTGATGTGCGTAATAATGGGTTTGCCTTACGTTTTTCTGCTACTGGCAAATAATAAACGTTTGAATTAAATTACACTATTTCGTTACGATTATTTGAGTTATAATCTCTAATGTAGTGGTTTCAATACTGTTTTTCGGGCATTTTAAGGTACTATATTTCAGAAAAACTGAAGAAATAAATAACCAAAGTTACGTAATGTAAAAACAATAGTAAAAATATACAAGTGATGACATGCTTAGCTTTGTCGTAGCATGATCTTTGGTTGGCACCTTGTAAAGGAGTGTTCATCTGAGATGCAATCTCTGGTTTTGATTTCATGCTCTGATCCCATTTCATAAACTATACCGCAGATTTTAGGGTAGTTATACTGTGAATACCTCATCCTACATGGTTAGGTAGTTTTGCGTTGTGCTTCTATAATACTGTCAGTGACGCAGATTCATAATACTGTTACGTGTTTTTACCGCTTTTTGACCGTTTAATGCTATATTCATACTATTATACAACATTAAAATACATACAATACCAACAACACAACAAAACCAACTCAACAGATCATAATACCGCCAAAAGAGTCTCTTACACAATCATCGTCAGCGATATTCACTCAATAATTTATAGAGGTCGTAACAAAACTATATATATAAATTTACCAGCGTGCACGCACTTGTGTGTGTCATTTATTACTATTTCTAGTTTGAATAATTAAGTCTCTCACGTTTTACATCTTTCCTTTTAAAAATGTGCTAAAAATGAAACACTTGCCAGATTTTAGCAGTAACGCATATGCGATACACAGTAATACACTTCACAAAATTCGCCTATAAGGCGACAAATGGACGCTAGGTTCACGGATTTTTCTCAACTTTTGTGGTCGTGTAGATTTGGGTAGTGTTTATATTAAGATAATGCGGCACTCAAATACTTTTGTCGCCGTGATTTCGTGGTCGGAGATTTAAATTGATAAGCGGACAAACGGAGTACCAATCACTATGCGGATTGATGATTTTGTCGTTATGAGCTACATTCATTCATCAGCATATTATTTTTATTTTAATAATTAATAATTTATATCGCTTAATTTTTCGTTGGTGTTATTTTTATTCTTTTTCAATAGTAACGAAATTTTTTTTCAAAGAACATGGAAATACTACTCGCTCCTACTGAAATATTTCAACGGTCATGAAACGGTCTGTTGAGGAAAAAATAAATAAAAATTTTGAGAATAATTAATATCTGATAGAAAATAAGCGATAATTTATATCAGAAGATGTAACAAAAATTCATTCCACAGCTTACCAGTCTTCTCCGACTTTTTCAGAACTGTCGTTCGTTTCCAATTTTGTTTATTTTAAAAATAATTACCATGACGTACATGAGTCCTGTTTACAGAAACAGACTTTGCTGAAAAATCGTCCACGTTAGACAACAATGTTACTCATTTCTTATGCCTTCACGCCTCGACGACATCGAGATCATTAGAGGCGGGAAAGAAAGGGAAGGAATTCGGCCATGGACTTTTGAAGGATGCATCCCGGCATTCGCCTGGAGTGATTTGGGGAAACCATGGAAAACCAAAATCTGGATGCCCGGACGGGGATTCGAACCAGCGTCCTCCCGAATGCGAGGCCAGAGCGTTATAGCTCACCCGCCACGCTCGGTGCTCATTTGTTACAATGAATGTTATAAAAGTTTATTTTTCGTGTCTGGATGATAAGGACTCTTCGAATGTTTGTTAAACAACTCGTAAGTCGTATAAAAATTTTTCAAGATGTGTTTGCAGTATTTTACGCACTTTATTGTTTCAACCAGTATTGGCATTACATTTGATAACACGCTTAAGTGGGCAGAATACATTGGACAGGTATTAGGTAAAGGTTTCAAAATTCTGCATTTGTTGGAGAAGAGTGATGAGGGGATGTACTAGAGAAGTAAAGGAATTGGGTTACAAAACTTTGGTCAGACCATTGCTTGAATATGGTAGACTAGTGTAGTATGGGACCCACATTTCGACTATCAAATACAGGAGATGGAGAAGGTGCAAAGAAGGGCTGCTAGATTTGTTTCTGGAAATTATCGCAGAACGCAATCAGTAACAGATATGATAAAAAAGCTGGAATGGGACTCATTGGAAGATAGAAGGAGGGAGAATAGGGTCATGGGAGTGTACAAGGTGTATATTGGTGATGAGGTATGGAAAGATATTGGTGTAAGAATTGAAAGTAATGCATGGAAGGGAAAAGATGACCATGACCACAAGCTGGCACTCGATTTCAGGCACAAGGGCGTACGAAGATTCTCTTTTTTAGGTAAGGGTGTCAGGGATTGGAATAAGTTACCAAGAGAAATGATAAATAATCTGCCAAAAACCTTGAAAGAATTTAAAGTTAAAATTTGTAAAGGACAAATGTAGGTGGGTGCAGAAAAAGGGGAAGATGTGTGTTTAGGGAAATTGCCACCGGAATGTGCACTCCATTGCAGTTTAATTAATTATTATTATTATATTGCGTCCAAAAGGAGTTTTTCAACTGTATAGACTAAACACTTTATTTTGCCAAACAAATGAAGTGTTTGAATTCGGAAAAATCGGAGTAAACTACATTTGGAAGTACACAGTCTTTCCATTTTACATACAGAAATTTTCCTTTTGATTTTGAAAAAACAAGAAGAAATTACAAAAACGCAAAAATTTAGTGTCATAAGTATTAATTACAAAAAACAAATAATACGCTAATGGATGGGGGCAGGCGCCTTATCTCTGAGCCTATTCTAACGATTACGTAATGAAACGAAAGTTCATGGAAATACATTGGTTTAAATTGCCTGTAGAGGGTGACCTCAGCAGTGTTGTGTTGATGAGTACGGGGCAGTGACAGGGAAGCTCCGTGGGAGAGGGTTGGTTCCCCCGCCTCACAGCTGACGCCGGACACCAGACACCAGACACTTGTTGGCAGAGCTTCCGGCGCCGCGCCCTGCCAGGTAGTCCACCACACATACTGCTTCCAGGCACCGCATTAAATCTCATAACAATCTTCCGTTTTAACAACTGGACGTTGTGGGCCAAACTCTCAATTGTGATACAATCAATTTGTATGAAAAATTAACATCACGCCAACGCAATTCATCTTTTTTATTTCTTATTTAATTTTCCGAACGCGTTTCACGTAATTCTACCTCTACATCTATACTCTGCAAATCACAAATACTGTGGGTGGCAGAGGGTGCTAAGCACCAATCCTAATTCTGCGCATTCCAATCCGGAACAGATCGAGGAAAGAAGGAATACATAAATGAATCAGTACGGCATCTTATTTCTCTAATCTTATCCCTCCTGTCATTGCGACCTAAATAGGTTGACGGAAGAAGTATTTGGTTGGATTTTCGCATATTCTCCAGCAAATTCAAACGTAAACGACGTCGTCTGTCCGTCAAACACTCCAAACCCAACCCACGAATCAGCTCTGTAACTAGGACTGTAACTAGCAGTCACGAATCGAGCGGCTCTTCTCTGTACTTTCTCTAACGTGTCAATCAATCCCTTGCGATACGGATCCCAAATTCCACAACAGTATTGCAAATGCGGACGCACTAGTGTTTTATACGCTATTTCCTTTGTATGAGCATTACAACTTCTCAAAATACGTCCTATGAATCGTAGTTTGGAATTAGCTTTGCCTACAATGGAAGTTATGTGCAAGTCCCATTTCATGTTGCTTTGTACTGTTACGCCTAGATACTTCAGGGAATCTACAGTGTCAACAACTGAATTGTTAACTTTGTACTCTTGAGCAAGTGGGGTCTTTTTATTACTTATGTGCATTGCCTTGCACTTTTTACAGTTAAGTGTAAGCTGCCATTTACGGCACCATTCCGAAATAACATCCAGATCGCGCTGAATTTCTAAGCAATCGTCGGAGCACCTCACTTCCCTATAAATAAGTGCATCATCAGCAAAAAATCGCATCCTGCAATTAACGTTGTCACCGAGATCGTTCATAAAAATTAAGAAAAGAAGTGGTCCTATTACATTTCCTTGAGGAACGCCCGAAGTAACATCTAGTTTAGAAGAGGCTTCCCTGTCTACAACGACATACTGTGACCGACCAGTTAGAAAATCGCGTATCCATTCGCAAATCTGATCAGATATACCGTACGCTCGGATCTTCGCTAAAAGTCGGTTGGGTGGTACAGAGTCAAAAGCTTTCTGAAAATCCAAGAAAATAGCATCAACTTGTGATGCTGCATCAATAACTTTCATTACATCATGCGAAAATAGAGCCAGTTGCGTTTCACATGATCGGTTCTTCCAAAATCCGTGTTGGTATGCTGTAAGTAACTCGTTTTCATCTAGAAACTTCATAACGTTAGAGCATATGACATGCTCCAGAATTCTACTGCAAACAGATGTTAGCGATATCGGTCGATAATTCCTAGGATCTCTCTAGGATTCTCGGAAGGATCTTCAGCGTTTCTCTCTGTTGAGTGTGTACACATGTAATTAATTAGTTTGTTTTATGTTATAATTTTCATAACGAAATTATGGTATAAATATATACCTACTTATAAACTTATCTAAAAACCGCTGACGCCTGGAACAGTGTATAAAAACAAGCAAATGTGAAACAATCAAAATGTATCTAAGTTTGTACGTGTACCATAGTTTCGTTGTGTAAATTTCAACGTTAAACAAATTAATTACATCCGCAGGGGTGAGCCGGGCAGAGAGGCCACGGGGTGGTGCCACCATGCATTAAAAATCATAACTCACTCCAGTTAACGCTCTTAGTTACCTAGGGAAGCATGTTAGTATGTCTTCTCTAGAAGTTATTAGACTATTAAAGGTTTTGTCACCCTGATGTTTAGTAAGCGCTCAGTTTAATTTAATTTAATTTAATTGCAATGGGGCATAGGCTCCGGTGGCAATTTCCCTACACACCCATCTTCCCCCTATCCTGCACCTACCTACATTTGCCCTCTATAAATTTTATCTTTAAAGTGCTTCAAAGTTTTCGGTAAATTATTCATCATTTCTCTTGGTAACTCATTCCAACCTCTGACACCCTTACCTAAAAAAGAGAATCCTCCCACACCCTTGTGCCTGAAATCGAGTGCCAGCTTGTGGTCATGGTCATCTTTTCCCTTCCATGCACTACTTTTCATACCTATTGCAATATCTTTCCATGCCTCATCACCAGTATATGCCCTGTACACTCCCATGGCCCTCCTCATCCTCCTCCTGTCTTGCAATGAATCCCATTCCAGCTCCTTTATCATATCCGTCACTGATTGCATTCTGCGATAATTTCCAGAAACAAATCTAGCAGCCCTTTTTTGCACCCTCTCCAACTCCTGTATTTGATACGTGAAATGAGGGTCCCATACTACACTCATTAATAAGAAATCAGGTGACTTATCGCTTTTGAGCGAAATTTGTTTTGCAAAAGTGGTGTTTCGCCTACAGATTCACTGTTTGGAGATGGCACTGTTTCGCTGCATTGTCGCTTTCGGATTATTAACATTCCCGACATACAATGCTCTGAATAGACGCTTTATTATTATTTGAAGCTGAAGTGGAGTATATTAATAATTATAAACAAGCAAAATCACTTTTCTATTTGAAAGTTGTTTTATTACATGTTCATATTGTAATGGTACTTCATTGACTGAAAACCACTTTTTCTGTGAGCCCAGAGGACATTGGTGCAGTGCTTCGTGCAACAATAATAGGAAATTGCAAAAGCAACAATCAAAACAATGGTTCTGACATCAAGCCCATACTAAAATGAACCTGAAGCAACAAAAACTAAACAAAAAAGAAGAAGAAAAAGCAAAAACAAGAAGAAAACCAATGCTAGAAAGAAACCCATAAGCGCAAGTTATCTAACCTACGAAGAGAGTTATTATGTAGGGCACAGGTAGGGTTTAGCGACTAAACTTAATCCAAAGGTAACTAAAAAAGTCTAATGTGTGCTAGGATAGTTGAAGTATGTAACCACTAACTTTGATACCTACAGATTTACCGTAAGTCAGCTTAAAACATCACCAAACCTTAGGTTGTCGTTTTGTGCGGATCTTCCATACACATTCAACAGACGCTTCAGAGAATGAAGTGGAACGCATTCAGGAAAATAAATAAATCAAATTCAATTGCATTGGCGTGATATTAATTTTTCACACAAATTGATTCATTCCTTAAGTTTGTTGAATCCGGTATTGACCTCTGTCCGTTTTATTGGAGGTGATGCTTCGCGAAATGCTTCAGTCCATCTTCTACAGCTACTCGCGGATCTGGTGTAGTTGCTACGAAGGTTTCTGACGAATAACTTTTCTCTCTCATTTTTTTTTTATTTTTATTTTTTTTTTACTTTTTCCTTAAGACTCGTCGACATCGTGATCATTAGACGAGGGATGGGATTGGGGACAAGGGACGGGAAGGAATTCGTCCATGGCCTTTTGAAGGAAGCATCCCGGCATTCGCCCGCAGTTATTTGGGGAAACCATGGAAAACCCAAATCTGGATGCCCGGACGGAGATTCGAACCCACGTCCTCCCGAATGTGAGGCCAGAACGTTATCCGTTCACCCACCAAGCTCGGTGACGAATAACCGGCACTAGTAAAGCTAACGAAGGTCAATACCTAAAAATGGTTTTTAGTTGGTTTTCTGCAAACAGCCAGGCAAATAACTCCAGAAAATTAAGATATTCGTACACAGCATAACTTAGATACAGATGAAGACACGTATGTATCCTCATCAGTTGATGAGTAACCATAGAAGACGAAGAGGAAACATTCACAACGGATCCTTGTTTCTATTTTTAAACGAATGGTTACCATTTGTCTTTAGGTTTTATTTAACCGTGCGTTATTGCTCCCTGGGTATTGTGCGTGGATGTTCTTATTCTCTGTTGATTTGGCCCAAATTTCTGCGATAATACGCAAAGTTCAGTGGCTACTTCAGATATCCGTGTTAACTGATTATTGCATGGGTGCCGGGAGGGGGGAAGCAAGGGGGTGCACTTGCACCCCCCTGCTATGAAAGAAAATACACAGAAACAAAAATTTTATTATTAAATTCACTGTTTGATTAATAACTTAAGGCGACTAGGATGTTGTCCAAATTTGTTCAACATCTTGTCAATAAATTCAGCATCCTTAGTTAATAAGTAATAAGTGTTATGTATAATGTATAAAAAAGATTCAGATGCACCGCCCTTGAAGTAATCTTGCCGGCGGTTATTGATATTTGAGGATGGACCCAAAATAAAGGCCGAAATGTTAGACAGAAATAAATTTTCTTGTTATTTGCAATGTTGTTAAATGCCATTTTTCTGCAATTGCTTGATTAATTGAATTATTAATAAGCAATCGACAATTGTGAGATATGCGTCACGCAAACAATTAGTTTGCTGTAAGCAATTGTGATATATTAATTTTATAATCTAGTGTGAGTTACTGCATTGATTTACAATTTAATGTTAAATATTCTTCGTGCTATCATGTATTTCTGTTGGTATGCTAAGTAATATTTCATGTTGGCTGTTCTCCGACTCAGAAAGAGGTGAATGTAGTTAAATGTTCGCCACACAGCATGAAAAGGTACGGAATTTAACAACTGACTGCAATTTTGCTAGAAAATTATATTAGCTGCGAAAAATGGTTCAAATATAGCCGAAATGAAAAGTATCGTTGAGAAAGTTAATAAAAAAAAAAACTTTTTAGCGAACCATGTGTTCTGTTCATTCAAATTTATTATCAAGTGTTATACCAAGATGTTTCACATCAGGTTTGCAACGAACAATTCCTTCTGGTAGACGATTAGTAATATTTGAAACCAATGTTCAAGAATAAGCTTTCTCATTTAAGATAAATACTTTTATGTTTTTTATAGTCATTAATGATATCTTTTGAACAAAATTTCAAGAGTTAAAATAAATAAAAGTTCGAGTTCTTTTATACATAATATCGAACAAACGAGTGAAGAATCTGTTCTATTCGTAATATGAAGTTGACTATTTATTGACTTGAGGTACAGGTTTAGATATTTAGTGCATCAATTCTTCCTCGGAAACTGAGTCTGATAGAAAAATGTATTTAAAAAGTAGTTTCGTTCTACCTGAAGGATATGTTCACAAGTTATTTCATTAATACATACAGAAAGATTTTTACTGATTGTGTTATGAAGTGATTAATATATTATATTCTTTTTCCGTGTTAATATAGCTGTTTCGTAAATAAAATGAGAAATGTTAAGGGCGTGGAAAACAGAAGTAATTTGAGTACAACATTAAAATTTGAAATGGTGAAAAATATGTTTTTAAAACATTCCTTGTGTTTGTAAAGATGATTTTGGGGGTTAAGTTTTACAATCTAATTTAAATTTCAAATCAATGGAAGTTAATGAACATAATGATCCGTAATTTTCTTTTTTCTGAACTCTGTTTGTTGCAGATTGATAACAAAATATTATTGACAGATATAAAAAATAAAGCATGTAAATGTGAGTAGTGTAGATCACACAAATGGGAGTGTTATCGTAAGCCAGCTATGTTCTGATTGGTTGTCACTGTGAATGGTCGGATTTGCGGAAGTGCTAGACCGGGTTTTCCAGACATGCAGTATTATGAGTGCACTGTAAATAAGTGACTCGGCGAAAAGCTTTCACATCCAGGGTCGCTATACAGTTCTGAAACGAAGGCGGATAAGCGGGACAAAGACGAACCAAGTCAACTGGAAGGCCTTAATAACACAAATTCGATTACTGTATCCCATCGTGGAACAGTGCCACAACATAATCAATCGAGTCTATGTCCCTTCGCCAGTACTCTGCTACACATTGATTTTATCATTGTGGACTTCAATGATGTGATGATGTAGACATTCTATGTTTTTTTTTTTTTAACTGCTTTACGTCTCTCAACAGCGAGGTCTTTTAGAGACGGGAAAGGATGGGGGCAAGGAATGGGAAGGAATTCGGCCATGGCCTTTCGAAGGAAGCATCCCGGCATTTGCCTGGAGTGATTTGGGAAACCATGGAAAACCCAAATCTGGATGCCCGGACGGGGATTCGAACCGCCGTCCTCCCGAATGCGAGGCGAGAACGCTAACAGTTACACCGCCACGCTCGGTCATTCTATGTTAAAGGGACTGACAGAAAACATATCCAAGAATAATCGAAATACTATCTTTGGAAGCTCCGAGATAATGTCGATCTCTACGCCTATCGGTCGCAAAATTAGGATATATAATGCCATAATTCCTTCATTTAAGATTTATGAGTATAATAGCATCTCCGGTGAGATATTATTTCTGTTTTTTGACATTACGTTTTGATGGATACAGGCTGACATTGTGTTCAGATTTTTTTTTTTTTTTTTTTTCAAATACAAGCCCGTACTGTTTTCCACTAATATCTCGACACAAACGTTTTATACACAAATTAAATTGATATTGTTAAGAGCTGTCGATTGAGAGCAATGCGAGCATCATACGGTACATATACATTTTTTATCATTTATTTATTTGGTATTTGATCTTGTGCCATGGCAATATATTTATTAGCAGTATGGGATTACAGATTGATATTGATTGGTTACGAGGTTATTAATATTTACACTGTACAAGTTTGAGTTAAAGGGAACAGATGACCATGACTACAAGCTGACATTCGATTTCATGCATAAGGGAATGGGAGAATTTTCTTTTGTGGGTAAGAGTGTCAGGGATTGGAATAAATTACCAAGAAATGTGATAATTAATTTACCAAAAACCGCTGAAGGAATTTAATTTTTTTTAAATCGCGTATGTAGATTGGAGGGGGGGGGGGGGAGAGATTTAACACTCAAAATATATATGATGATTTAAAAAAGGAGGTAATTTGATGACTAGCGGAATTACAATTAAATTAATACGAATAATTTATACAGAGATTAGTTTGTGCTGTTTTTACTGGCTAGTTTACACTGGGTTGATTGTTAGCCTTGAAACTGTTTTGGCAGCTTTGAAAAAAAAGTTTTTGTATAGAATAATTAATTCACGTTTGGGAAGAGCACCGAAGCTTTCGCTCTGTGAGAGCAAATAATCTAGGATATCCAGGTTTGGACGGTACACGAGGAGTTTTGTTCGTCTTTACTATAATTCAGACAAGTAAAACTTTTCATACTATTTGAAAAGGCATTAAAACAATAATTTTTTTAACAACAATCAAAAATAATGATTTTCTGAAAATACGACGCTGTATTGCGTTTTTTTTTAAATTTTATTCCATGCAATAAAACTAAGTAAATGAAGTTGAAATGAAATAAAAACTAAAGCTCAATGATTTCTGAAAATAAAAATATTTGACAGAAGGCGGATTCAAACCTGTCCACGCTTCCACCAATAATTTCAAAATTATTATTATTATTATTTTTTTTTTGCGTGCTAATATCAAAAAAACTAGTGCTCACTTCAGGAAAAGACTGCAGCACAGACATGTTCGGTGAATACTCGGGAGATCGAAATCCGATTATAACATATCTAATGGTCTCCTTGTCAGAACTTCAATCATATTTTCATGCAAGATTTTTCACAGTAATATGTCGGTATCCAACCTCTACCTCTAAAGGTTTTCTTTACTATGTTAGACGGCTTTTCGCAACCATCTTGGCATTTTTTTGAATTCCCTGCCCTAACCGTCAACACTACAAAAAACTCGAATGATCCATAGATATGTGGTAACACTCGGAATAAATATAGTGCAGTCACAATCTTAGTTACCGACAGGTAGAAAATTTGTACCGTAAAATGTGATAGCTATACATACGTGACGCACGGAAAATTCTACGAGAAACAATTCCAAACCACAGACTACCAGACTGGACAAACGCAACAAATTTTTCCTCCAGTTTTAATATCTCGCTCGAGTTAATTCAGTTCAGGTTACTTGTTTCTTCACCATGGACCAACTGTTAATTTTTAACGATCATTGTACAAAGTTAAATTGAATCTGCTACACTCGTTTCAGGAAAACGGCGCCGGTTACATTTTCCTTGCGGTGCTACTGGGGCCCAAACAGCAATAACATTCCTTCCCTGTGTCGAGCTGAACAATTTCCGCGAAACAAAATTTAATTTGCTTGCGTGTAGTGTCCTTGAATATCAGCGTAGTAAATCGTACGACAATCCCTGCTGCAATGTTACTGCGGGAGCTGTTATTTAGCTTCATAATTCCCTAAAGAATGAAAATAATCCTCATTATTATTGGTGTAGTAGTTGCAACAAGCGTGCAAAGATGTAAATAAAACTATTTCATTAGTTTCGAGTTTAATAAGAAAATGAAGTTCAGGTATTATTGAAGTATATAATACAGAAACGGGAACCTTATGTGCAAAAAATTATCAGACTAATAAAATAAAGAGGGAAAGGCTGGAATAAACAAATGTTTCGAATGTATGAAGAAACAATGGTAAATAAAAGCCGGATGCTGTAGGTCCGTCAATGGAAACAGGAAGCCCGTTAAAACGTCGAAAAGAGGGGTCTGAAATAACATCAGAATATGGATAAAAAAAGAGAGAAGCCAATATATAAATAACCCGCTGATCAAATATATTGTTGGATTATTCTGAAAATAAAAATGCGATATTTGATCCTTCTCCTTCAGATTTTGCTTTTCAGAATTTGGGGGAACGCCGCAAAGCCATAGTGTTTGAAGAATTTTACTACGATGATGGAGGAAGTATGACATGGAACTGAAGAGGTTGTTTGGGGGTGCTCCTTTTCTCACTAATGTAAAATTCAAAAACAATAAGGCGGAAGGGTCCAATAATACTTATTTCTAATTACGATGACATTACTGATAATGCCTGCAATAGGTGATTGTTAAGAGTGTATGCAGATCGAAAACTTTGGCTCCCTCTTGTAACAGTACAATAACAAAGGGTATAAAATATTCTCAAAACTGGGGTTACCATATATGTCCCTTCTTTTCTAAAGCCGCGTTCCCACTATCACTTGTAACGAAGGCGAGACGGGACGGGACGAATACTGAACAACACGCCATGGGAACAGGGCCGCCTCTGTTAGCGGATATGAGACACAGCTATCCACTCTGTGTCGGTAAACATCACAGAAGTGTGTAGAGGTGCGCTGTTGTCATCGGTTTGCAGCAGAGGTGCGCACCTCTTCTGTTGCTGTTAAGTGCTCTGGGTGGGGAGGTGGCGGCGAGGTAAGCTAGGGCTAACCTGCGGCGCGCGCTCGTCCCTACACTTCGGCTAATGAGGTCCTCTCCCGTCTCGCCTTCGTTACAAGAGATTGTGGGAACGCGACTTTAGACAGCAGCGAGTAAGTATGCTGTTCTCCGTGGGGCATTCCAGAGACGGTTGTAAAAGCAATTCTAGGACACTTACCCAGGTAGCACGGTCAGTTCCTTTCCTACTTGTATTTGAGTGCTTCTGAAAGTCCGTAGATTACTCTGTTGACTGTTGTTTTGTTTAGTGCGTCGTGTGTAAATGAAGAGGAAGTAAGAGAGAGGTAATAAACAAGGTGGCGTCCCATTCGTGCCTCTTCTTCCGAAATGTACTGCCGAGTTTCCCGCTCCTAACGGACGGGTGAATCACTACCAACGGTGTCGTTTGCTCTGAGGAGAGGTATCGGATATAACCCAGGACTTTGATGCACAACGTGGAAGCATGCATCAACACCTTTTCTACCCTGCCGACATTTTTTCCACTACCGGTATTCGAACAGGCCTTATGCAGGCGTCACAGAATTCATTCGTGGATTTGTCTGGCAGACAGACGACGAAGTTTTTCGTTTGAACTTATTGGTAAACATGCGAACAACACTTCCATTAATGATGACTATAAAATACTTCATCCACTAACCTCCACTCTATTTAGGTCACAATGACAGGAGAGAAGATTAGCTGCTGCACTGAAGCTTATATGAATTCTTACTTCCCTTACTTCGGGATTGAAGTGCACAGAGTTATACCCTCTGCCACCCACAGCTGTGGGGATTGCAGAGTATAGATGCAGATATTACTGAAATATAGCGTAGTCATTATATGCCCGAGGTTGCAGGTTGCAGTTACATAACTTGCTGTGATCGATAACCTGACAGACGTAAAGTAACTTGTTATGTGGGCAAAATTTGCGGGGTTAGTTTAGTGACTTCTAGCAGTCCTCGGAACAACAAAGCACTATCCTTGACAAACAAATCTATTCCTTAATAAGTGCACGACTGAGAAGGGTAGTTTCGATAAAGTAAAAAGTAATATGTAGACATTATTACATTACGTGGTTAATTGTGTTTTAATCCTAACCTTTGACTAACAGTCTTTAATTTGCTTTAAAAAAAATCGAATAAATGTTTTGAGTATGAACCAGAGAGGTTTCCCATTGACACCCCTAACTTGGGTTTGTTATTTAAACGCACATAAAGGTTTTTCCGCACATAATAAAATTATTTCGGATTTAGATTTTCATCTCCGGTAACATATTGCAAAGATCATTGAAATTGGCGGGGACAACATCATGTCTTTTCAGAAGTTAAATGAACCAGTTTTTTGGGGTAGTTACCCCAAAGTTTAGATTTTTCGAAGAACTACAAAAACCATTAATCTTTAGCTTAGACTAATGCTTAATAATTATTTTCGAATTTTTCTATTTGTATTTACAATTTTTAGGGTTGGTTCATCCCCTGAAAATTGAGTAACTTGCTTCAGAAAATTATGTTTGCTAGCATTCTCTATGAGAAACATTTTGAAAGTTTTTTGTTCTTTATGAAAACTCAAACAATTAGATCCCAAATATGCAAAGGGACAATATCATCCCCTAAATATGTTTTTCCACAGGTAAAAAACTATTCCAACCTTAGATTTTAGTCTACTATAACATGTTGCAAAATTACAAAATCCGGAACCTTCACTGTGTTTGTGATGTGCTGTTGGTGTGAAGTATGTGAAAACGAAAGAGGGGTATGAGGGATTCCGTTACAAAGACTGTGGAGGTGTCTGGCAGACTACTCATCCTCATCCGAATCACAGTTAACAACGGAGAATCACTTCACTTCAAGAGTCAAACGACACCTTCCGCAAAAAAGGCAACGTAATATAGTGACGTAGATATTAGGTGGTAAGAAGTTGCTTTGGTTGAAAATAAGTGTGTTACCTACAGTGAAAGCCTCGGAATAAATTATAGTCCAAGATTACTAAGTTTTCTGATGTTAACAGTGCTATTCAGTCTCATATAAAAGATCCAAACGACAGGTGTAGCAACCCTATTGCAGAGAATCAGTGTATGTAATATATTATTAATATTCTCTTGTCAGAAACATTAGAAACGCAGTTATAATATACACAAGTTAAAAACATGAAAGGTGCCTTAAAGAAGACTGCGATCTGAAAACGAAATCAGAAGCAATCCTGCTATCCTTGGGATACGGTATAATTCCGGCCGAACCTTTCGCACCGGAACCATCAACGTTCGAACCCTTATCAGGGCCACAGTTAAAAATTGTATCTATTAACCCAAAAGGCATGATGCATACATAACGACAGGGAAGTGTCTGTAACAATTAAAGCTGAGCAGTAATTCGGAACAGCGTGATGGAAACCCACCCTGGTCGGGACTAGTGGACGGTGGTGTCAGCGGCCAGCCAGAGAGGAAATGTGTGGCTGCCTATTGAGTGCCTGTCTGGCGGGTCACGAGTGCGCTCCAACTGGTTCTCTTCCACTTGTCCCGGAATGCGGTACAACGAACGCGTGACTCATTGTACGCTCTAGAACAAATTCACCGGTAAAGTCCCTCCATGACTGCATTCCGGTGGTGCTAAAAGGGGAAAAGTACTGTCAGCGAAACATTACATCTGCTCCTATTGACGAGCATGTATTATTTACGAGCATCAGGTAAATTCGGAAGTTTTTAACTGGGTTCTGAGAGAAGATACAACTATACCGGTTCTCAATGCAATTGTTATTTAATACTTGCCCGTACCCGCGACTTCGTACGCGTGGATTAAGAATTTTTTTTGCCAGAATTAAATATAGAAAGTTGATAACGAAGGATTGGTCCCAAACAATATCGAGTAGGAATGATATGACAGGAAAGCTATCACTATATCATTGTACCGTCGAACCTGTCTCTTGAAGAGAATCAATTTCCAACATATTTCTGTCACCATTCGATAAGATATCAAAATTTCGTGACTACAACTGTTAATCATACTGGAAAAAATATCATTTGCCCTTCATACAGATTTTCTTATAAAATTGCATCACAACGATATAGCCATTTAGTCGTCAAAACGTAACAAAAAGACAGAGACTTACTTCCGTATTTATATTAGTATTACTGTGGTTCACACTCACACACTGACTGCGAACAACACCTGAGCGATCATTATAACGTAAAAAAGTGTACACCTACAACATTGCAACACTACCTACTATTTGCCTCGCATTGCACCCCTAACTTTCTAATATCTACAGTTTAACATTCAATCCGAATAACCTACGGCCCAGGCCTGACTCTTACGTTGAAAAACAATTTTTTTAAATCTTAGCCTCCACGGAGATTTGAACCGGAAACCACGCAAGCGCTTTAACCACTAAGCTGCCAGTCCACTATACGGAAACACGGTACGGAGGCGACCATATCCAACGTGTCTGTCTATCGCCGTATTTCGAAGTTATGAGACAACATGTGTTATTTATACAGATAATTTTTCAACCAAATGTAGACAGTATTTTTCTCCTTGTTTCAAAGGATAAGTGTGCAAAGTTTCATCGAGATCGGATGAAAACTGTGAATTTGTATGAAGAACAAACAAACAAACAAACAAACAAACATACATTCATCTTTATATATAAAGATTAACTGAAGCCTAAAACTTCATTTTCTGTACTTGATGTTTCTGATCTTTCTGTTAAACAGGTTATATTACACTTATCGCATCGCATATTTTAATTCTTCCGATTAATATGAGAGTGGTGCATGTAAGGGAAAGACTACCATGGCCACAAGTTGGCACTCGATTTAAGACATAAAGGTGTGGTAAAACTCTTTCGTAGACAAATCACCAGGGCAAGTGATGAATAATTTACGAAAATCGCTGAAAGTATTTAAATTAATATTCGCAGAGGAAAAAAGTAGGCGGGTACAAGAAAGTGGAGAAGTGGGTGTAGGGTAATTTCGACAGGAACATGTTTACCATTGCAATTAAATTAAATTAAAATTAAAAGTTACTAGAAAGCTGAAATAATATAAGCATTTCCACTATGAGAAGAAATATACTTTTAAATGGATACTCATTTTTGGAGACTTGTAGTTTAATTTCTCACCTTTGCGTCGTCTTGATCGATTTTCCTACCATTTTAGAGATATGTGCAAAAAATAGAAAAGTTGACCGTGTAAATTTTCTTTAAGGGAGGTGATGAGGAAGAGGGGATGGGTTTTCGTAAACCAAATTTAGACACTATTTGCCCCCTTGTTTCAAAGTATACATGTTCAAAGTTTCACCGAAATCGAATATGAGATGTGGATTTATATACAGAACGTACAAACAAACACACATCCATTTTTATACATACAGAGATTCTGTTTGTTTTTCGTGCGTTCTTCGCCGCCATCATTTTTGGTAAGTGATGGTTTTACTTTCCTCACCTTTCCCTGTGTATCTTGTACAGAACTGTGTGTAATAAGCAATATTAATGCCGGATAAAACAACACGCTGGACTTGAAACCGTATGTTTAGAGGACACTGATCGGTACGTATACGGTATGAGATTCAAATTACAATGTGGGGCGAGGAAGAGGCTGAAGGTAAACAGCTAGATACTGTGTTACTGTAAATGACTGGAGCGATTTTACAAATTTACTGCAACTATATTATTTCACAAAAAAAATATCAAAAAGAGAAAGCACTTCTGATGCCAGCTCGCAGTTCTGGTTGGTTTGTTCGTAGAGGAGGCTTAAACACTGAATCTTTCATATAACCCCACACAAAACACCGCTTGGGGTTACGTCTGAATAGCGGGGAGGCAGTGACAGGAATTTAAGCACAACATAAGAACTCTTAGAGTCTAGCGCCATCTTGATTGACTACTCACGTCTACGTTCCCGTGGCAGAAATTGGCAACGCCACTGCAAAATTTTATGAGTTTTTCTATATGACTAACGTTTGTCGACAATATGTCAAATAATATAGCTGCAGTAAATGTGTGAAATGGCTTCAATCAGTTATAAGAAATGCAGTATCAAAGAAAGTAGGAGTGAACATGGGAGTCCCATAGGATAGCATATTGGGACCATTGCTATTCGTTATTCTAATGGATCATTGTGTTAATGACTTACTGTCAGAAGTTAGATTGTTTGCAGATGACATAATGTTATATAAAAGGATTAAAAAATTAGTAGACTGTAAACAGCTGCAAGTTTACCTAGAGAGGATATCTAGCTAAGTGAGTCTACACGGGATGAAGATAAATGCAAAGAAGAGCCAGCTTATTAGAAACATAGATAAAAAGCTAAAGGTTAATTACTATTATAATGTGGGGAAGGAACTGTTTGTTGAAGACTCTAGATGTAAATACATGGGTATAACATATGATAACATACTTAACTGGGCAAAACCGATTGGAATAATGGTAGCGAAAGGGTTAAAAATCCTTCACCTGTTGGAAACTGTGATGAGGGGATGTACTAGAGAAGTAATGGAATTGGGTTACAAAACATTGGTTAGACCAGTGCTTGAATATGGTGGTGTAGTATGATTCCCACATTTTGGGTATCAAATACAGGAGTTGGAGGAAGTGCAGGAATGTCTTTGGAAATTATCCCAGAGCAAAATCGGTAACTAGTATGATAAAGGGGTAGTGGGATTCGTTGGAAGATAGAAGGAGGGTGAAGAGATTCATAGCAGTGTACGAGACGTATATTGGTGATGGAAAGATATGGGTGGGAGAATTAAGAAAGGTGCGTGGAAGGGTAAAGATGACCATCACCACAAGCTGGCACTCGATTTCAGAAATAAGGCTGTGGAAAATTTGTCTGTTGTATGGAAGGGTATGAGAGATTGGAATAAATCACTTAGCGAAGTGAAGAATAATCTACCAAAAACACTAAGATAATTTAAAGTTTAAATTAGTACAGGGCAAAAATAGGTGGGAAGAGGGAGGGAGAAAGGTGGAAGTGTAGGGAGGTTGCCACCGGAGCAAGCGCTCCATCACAATTATAATTATATTATATTATAATAACCCCGCATAAGGCTGCATCGTAAAAGCGAAAACTAGATTCACTGGCATGGACATGGCAGCCAGAATTATTCGAGACTAGACAGCGTGGGGCCGGGAGCAGCCTGTCACGATTTTGCAGGTACAGCGCCGGGAGTGTCAGGTGTATATATCGCTACTGACAGCACAGCTAATTGGATGTTGAGGGAGCGCGTTGCTTAATAATCAATACTGATCTCTTCCGTGTGTAACACTCCTCACTAGTCTTTCCCACGCCCACCAATCACAGTGTGATCCTAGCGTGGCCAACTGTTGTCTATAAGGTTAGAAATCTAAATTAGGAAACGGTATTGCGCACAAAATCAATGTCTAATAGTTCTAATGAAGTCTTCGAGGGCTGAACCACCAATGGTTATGTACAAACGCAACATTTTTATTTTTTTTTTTTTTTTTTTTTTTTAGTTATGGGTTTACGCTTCGTCGACGTCGAGTCCATTAGAGGCGGGAAAGGACTAGAGTGATTTGGGGAAACCATGGAAAACCGATATCTGGATGCCCGGACCGCGATTCGAACTGCAGTCCTCCCGAATGCGAGGCCAGAGCATTAACTGCTCACCCACCACGCTCGGTCGCAACATTTCTACGGATGGATTGCCTCAGTTAAGGTCAAGATGTATTGTCATCCATAGATGGTCCAACATCTGTTTGGTGAGGAATGCTTTCTGATGACCTAATTCGACGAAATTTTCTACCGTATGTTGCATACGTATTCTGTTGTTCTCCTGTTCCATATATTTGCTGAAGTATGTCTTCAAATCAATATATTTTGTTTTCTGTCTTCAAACATATTTCCCAACAGCGGATGTTAGCAACTCAGTGCCGACTTCACTTTGTAAAGACTTAAATACGAGAAATGCAGTGAATTTTTTTCAATGAACTTCGAGCATACAAAGGAATAATAGTGGAAATACACGATGCATCTTGGTGTCTATTTTGGCCGCATCACTACATATCAGCGGGCTGGTGGCTCAGTGGTTACGACGTCTGACTGGAGATCGGAAGGTCCCCGATTCGAATCCCTGTCTCGGCGGAGATTTTCATTGACGCTTAACCCGACCTCCACCTCCGGCACAGCTTGCTGTGTAATGTGAAGTACGCCAGAACGCTTCCGTGGTTCGGATTCCACGTTAATCTGTAGGTCCCCTCTACCTGGTAGCGCCACCGGGTTAAGTTAAGGGGGCTAAGACAGGGGCGCAATGCGCAGCCAATAGAATCCGTGTCACCAATTCAATACTACCATACGGAATTATTATAATTACTACATATAATTTTGTTTACTGTATAGCTAAGGGGCAAAATTTCTGCATGATAGTAAACTCTTGACAAAGTAAAAGGATTGCTAACTGCCACAAAAATGCCAAGTAAGTTAGGAAATAGTTTTCGTGATGGGTATGATAGAAACGTACTTGAAAAATTTTGAAATGAGGCTGTGGCGAAAAATGGAGAAGGTGGAACAGACGAACAGATAAAAGAGAGGATGTTGGGATAGGAGATGAACTGATGAACGGGACAGTGAAGAGGAAATTGGTTAAGTCGCCTACTGCGTGGAAATTGTTTATGGTAGAGACTAGTGTTGCCCAAATGCAAGAACAAGACAAGACTTGGTCAGTCTTGGTCTTGGTCTTGCATCAATACACCTAGTCTTGGTCTTGGTCTTGGTATTGCACTCCCGGTCTTGGTCTTGGTCTTGGTCTTGCAGCAAGAGTCTCGCAAGTCTTGCAATTACCTATTAGCCTGTCGCTATTTATTAAACGTTACTTTAGATATCAGAACAACGCAACAGAATAGGTATATTTTAAGCTTGAATTAACATAGCCATGGTAAAGACCAACCAAATTAATAAATGTCTAAACATTTCATGAGAAATTCAAAAATCAACTGACACCAGTTGGGGTTTGAACCCACGACCTAAGCGATCAGTGGCGATGCTCTAACTAACCAACTGAGCTATCAACTGTGTCCCGCGGGAGTCAGTCTGTTTCTTAATAAACGTTTACATTTAATAATCTTCAATGTACTAAAATATGGTTTAAACATATAGAAAACAAATTAATGACATTAACTTGACTGTATTTTAAAGAAGATTATCTGTCTAGAAAGAGATTGATAGACCCTCACCTTATATGAAATGGAATAAAATAATTATACAATTTACTGAATTTACCATTTATTTCAATAAAAATACAACACAAATGAAATTACAGAACAGTACACAATAGCTGACATTACTGTTACTTTATATTAATTCTTTTGTGAATATATAAATGCAGTAAAAGAAAAGGATTGTGAAGCGAGTCTTCTTCATTATTTGTAGTGTCCTGCATTTCGCTCCTATGTAGCTTCCATAATAATAGGGAACATGCAGTTATAAGAATTATGGGTATTTTGTCATTAAAATGTTAAAAAAATATAAAACAAAGACTACAGCAACATTTTAATTTTGGTTAATATTAATTTTTTACAATAATTTCGATTTGAAGTTACTTGAAACGGAACGTATTTTAAAATACCAATCAACGTCTAGTGACGTCACTACTGTTATGACAGCTTATTGTTGTCAAAGAGAACATTGTTTTATTGAGAAAATTATTTGTATTTTTCAATAAAAATGGAAGTCAGATTTATAAAAGCGGACTCCAGGAATTTACCGAAAGTCAGTGTATGGTCGTAATTTTTTTTTGTCGAATGTGCTGAGTATTCAAGTGTAGAAATGAAAGGGACTAAACTACTATGGTACGTATAAATCGCATTGAATTTTCCTATTTCGTTTAGCAGCTTCTATACATAGCTCTTATTTCAGCTCAACAAGGGAATCTTATGGCGATAATGCAATCGGCTATGTCCAAATTAAAAGAGATGGCGAATTGTGTATAGTAAAAAGTAGAGTTACACCGGAGCATAAAGTTCACAAAGAAGGTTATCATGTTACAGCCATTATAAATGAAAGGGAAGGTTTAGTCCAGTCCTGCCAATGCGAAGATTGTGCCACTTCTGAAGGTAAAGTTTGTATGTTATTTATGGCCTATAAAATGTCATGCGGACAAATGGGGAGCAGAAAACTCTCATCGTCTCGCCAGAGAGTTCAGTTGTTCTGTGCTCTCACCACACCCCTAATTTAGCACATTATTATCACTAAAATCTTATTCCAGGTGGGTGTAAGCATGCTGCTGCACTCTTGCTATGGTTACACAGAAGATCTGAGAAGCCTGCGCTTACAACTATAACATGTTACTGGAAGAAATCAAATTTATCTAAATGTGCTTCTGGAAAATCTTTTATAAAAGCCAAAGAAATAGGTCACATTCCTGTCACTAACAGTTTCTCTCAAGTAAGCAGTTCAGTATACCTGTTTATTTGATGAAACTATAAATCTTTATAGAAAGAAAAGATGAAACTCACCACAAGATGGATTCGAACCTGCAGCCTTTGCCTAACAAGGGCAATGCTCTATACCCCAGAGCCACCAAGGTTCTCACAAACCGTGGCGGAATCCAACTTGTGGTGAATCTTTCTCTATACAGGTTTATAAGAATCTCTAAAGCGTGCATAAATGCTGTTAAATAAATAGTATCAATGAAATTAATAAATATATGTTAAATGCTACAATAATAACCTCATATTTTTAGGTGGATATTCTGAGTGAATATATAAATGCAGTAAAAGAAAAGGATTGTGAAGCGAGTCTTCTTCATTATTTTGGAGAAGATTTACAAACTGTAAACATCCATAAAGTGTGTTCAAGCTTGATTGGAAAGTTGAACTCTTCACAAACTCTCCTTGAAATATTATCAAAGACAATGACCGCTGATATGATTAACATGGTTTTTTCCACCACAAAACGACAAGTTTACTTCCACAGCAACTGACAGGTCAGAAAGTACTTGACAGGAGTGACGTCATCGGCTCTGGAAGTCAGTTTTGGCGCGCAAATTTAAACTGTCAGTTTCAGACCGCCGTTTTGCGAGACATATTACCGTTTTAATTTTTTTAATTTATTTGTGGTGTATTCTGCATGAAGTTACTTAAAATGAAAGCAAAAATAAAAATATTGCATGTTCCCTATTAATAAGGCAGATAACCTTATTGATTATTATTAAAAGCTAGATTTTAAATTAGTTTGTAACTTTAACTTTTGAAACTGTAACTTTTGAAATATTAAGAAAATAAACATCTTCTCGGTAACATACTACATATAATTTGATTACGCATATTCTATATAGATTATTTTCAGTTTTTATTATTTAGATTTTCGATACTTCAATTAAGTGTCATACTTACTACATTTAATGTATTATTTTTTATTTACTTATTCAGACCGTCAATTCCTTCATCAACGAAAACGCACTGATAGTCATTTATATTATGTCAGTACTTTACGTCTTCATACATATTTTCTGCCTATTTTCTTCTTCAAAATTCTATGTACTAGTACTTTAAGTTTCGTTTGTTTTCTATGTGTCAATTTCTTGTATTATATAGGATAAGTATATAATTTAAATTAAGCCTGTCCGGTCCACTGACTCTGGAGTTTACTCCTCGAGTTAAAATTGTGCAAATACTATATATTCTTTACATGTAAATGAATATTTGCAAAAATATATTGTGATGCAACAGTCAATATATCAGTTTATTTATTTAAATAGTTCTCTTATAGATTATTATATTCGGGCTCCTAAACAGTACATAAATTTTATTGCACGCTTTTTATATTATTCGATTACTATTATAGAAAAATTTTCACGTTTGAAGTGTATTAAAATTGTCTACAATATTTATTAAATGGGTGACGACATATTTAAGCACTTTGTGTTTTAAAACCACACAGAACACATCAGCATAATGTATTCGTGTCCATTCTAAGCACCCAAAATCTTATTTTGTATAGAAAGTATAAAAAAAAAAGTCCTAACTGCAAGACGCAAGAGTCTTGCAGGCTTGGTCTTGTTCTTGCTTAAATCTTGCACAGTCAGTCTTGCTCTTAGTCTTGCTAAAATTAGGCGGTCTTGGTCTTGGTCTTGGTCTTGCAAAAATGCAAGACCAAGACCAAGACTGCAAGACCAAGACCGATTTTGGGCAACACTAGTAGAGACTCATAGAAGGAAAAAGAGGAAGAGGAATGTTAGGAAACATCGAAGGAGGTAGAAGCTACAAACAAATGACTCAGAAGATATTCGGAACTGGGAGAAATGGACAAACTTTACTTGA
Organism: Vandiemenella viatica; assembly: GCA_031002005.1. NCBI lineage: Eukaryota > Metazoa > Arthropoda > Insecta > Orthoptera > Morabidae > Vandiemenella > Vandiemenella viatica. Next base: position 226,620,613 of record JARYHS010009186.1, on the reverse strand, counting down.
TACATCTCGAAAGATTATCTAATGAAGTAGACCACTAAATATTGTTGTTGTAATGGTGATACGCGGTTTAGTGGTGTCAGGGAGCGATGCCATTGGCTGTTCATTCTTTAGCCGTATTGCCGAGGGTGGAAGAATGAATACGAGAAATGCAGTGAAATTTTTTCGATGAACTTCGAGCATACAAACCAATAATAGTGGAAATGCACGATCGATGCATCGATTAGTGTAGTTGATTGGATAAACACATTAGATCCAGAGATATAAAATTGTACAAGCTTGTGATATACACATCTGCCCTCATCTTGTAAAATTTTGGATGAAGGTGGTAATTTGGCTGCGAGGCCCGTCTATTAAAGCAACGACATCGACGGCTTAGCGGAACAGGAATCCACGTGACTAGTATGTGATTGGGCGGAACCGGATGGCAGTCTGTTGAAATTTGAAATGTGACAGCTTCGCTCGTGTTCTCCAGGGCATCGACCTTCAGGCGGGACGGTGACCTTAAGAGAAGAGTCGTAAAACTATCGACGTGGGAGTCGACCATACACAGCTGTATTCCTCTCTTAAAGGTTCGTGTAACCTTGAAAGTAGAAATGTCGGCAAGAGAAAGGATTAAACTTTTACGATGATATAAACAATAAGGTCGCAAAATGAATAATATCTGACTGCAATGCGTATTGCCAATGATACGATGAATTTAAAAAGAAATCGTTATTGTATTGATTAATAACTGTAGCAAAGTATTTCATTCCTCGAATTTTATATACTCTTAAAATTTATACTTTTCCTAATAGGATTAATTACTATTCATTGTGTTTTGGAGAAACTGTTTATTACTGAATCTGATTTTCTTTGTGTATGTTAGCATCTCTGGTAGGATCTAAATCCAAATTCCACATTAACTGTAATATATCTTTTACTTGGTATGATCCAGATTTAAATTAAAGCTAGGCAGAGAAGGATTGTTTAGTCGATGACGTAGCAACGGAGTAGCTTACGTGTACGAACTATACTATGCTGTAATTTGCAGATTATTTTGGGCTTAGGACAAAATAGATTGACCACAGAAATAATATTTGTGTTGAAATTAACATACGAGGAAAGGTTCAAGAAAATACAACTCTACTATAGCTTTGTGGACTTAGAAAGGGCTTTGATAATGTTAGCTGCGACGTAGTTATCATATTTTTTTTAGAAAAAGTTAAATCTAAACCACCATATTGAAGAAAAACTTATAACCTGTATAAGAATAAAGTGCTTACAACAAGAGTAATGAATCATAACTCCTCAGTTATAAATGGTGTAGGGGGTAATCGTGGTGAGTCCGCTGTCTAAATAACGTCTATTTAGATCATCCATAAAAGAAAAGTTAATATGCAGCGGTTTACTGATGGCACTGTGCCATTAGGAGATACTGTATGTTTAAAGATATTGAGAAATTCTTGAACGGCATGAAAAAAAATACGTGAGAAAATTTGGGATAAATATAAACGAAAGGAAATCAAAAGTAACGAAACAAAGCAGAAATAATAGTAATAACTCTAGTTTAAAATAAAAAACACTATCAGATGTTGTAGAAGTAGTAAGAAAGATATGTTATCTAGTACGTAATATTACAAATGATGGCAGAGGCAACTATGATCTCAAGATACCGTTAAAATTGACCCTTTTTTTTTTTTAAAAATAATGGCATTTGACTTCGAGGCCACACAGCGAGCTCAAGTGTATTTCGAATCATCCAGTGTTTTTCAGTTTCTCCTTAGTGTATTATTACCCAAGTGGCTCTAGACACAACAGGACGGACACGACCTATACACACACAACAACTACACTAAACACCCATGCCCTCGGCCGGACTCGAACCGGCGACCTTCGGCACGTGGAGCTAACACTCTAGTCCCTGCGCTACCGAGACCGGCTAAAATTGACCTGTTGCTCAGAAAGAAATTTCCGTAGCTATAAAAATGAAATAAACCACCATAAGTTTCATTTTCAGGAATACCAGAAAGAAGTAACATTGAAGCATTTGAAATAGGGAACTAGAGAAGAATGTCAAAAATTAGGAGGGTAGATAATGTTAGAAAGGATCGGTGGGAAAGGAAATCTACGGAAATGTGTCGCAGGAACAGGAGATGTTATTGTAGAACACGTTTTGAGATATGCGGAATTTATTGATAATCTAGGGAGTAATCGAAGGAACGAAGACAAAGATTAAAATTCACAAAGCAGGTAACTGAGTATATAGGCGCCAAATATGTTAAACATAGAGATTAGGTCATAATAGGAAGGTATAGAGGATTGAACTGAACCAGTTAAGAGACTTACATAAAAAAAATTACGGATGGGAGAGAGGAGAGTGCTGATGTTGTTTCGGCCATTTTCATTAACCTAGGATGATGTAACCTTCTGCACGCTACTGAGTGTTCACATCCATATGAAAATAGTATAAGCTTAGTGGAAATCAATGTTGTGAAAATTTGTTTGAATAATGTTTGGTTTGCAAGAGCCAGTTCTAGACCATCGCCTGTGATAACCAATGTGGTGGCGGTTAAACAGTCTCGGCCCAAACGCCGGATGATTATGCATTCAGCATGTTCTTCACGTCAGTTAAGAAGTTACCGGTGCCTGACTTACAACACTGAGAAAAGTGTTTTTACTGTAAGACGGATATTAAAGTCTCTCTCACATTACTAAAACAAACTATGTTAAAAAGTTTTCTGAGTGCAAGTATTTGTAACAAAACAAATACACGAACAACTTATTTAAAACTCCCCCTATCAGCAAGGAAAACACGAAGTGTATCACAAAACCAAGGAACCTAAACTCGGTGACACCTGAACGTAAGTGAAAACAAACATTAGAGGGCGCAGTGAAATACACACTCTGTGGTGCAGTATTTACGTACAGTTTTCAACATGCAGAAAATACCAAAAGCTTTTTGTAATGCCATGAAATTGGGCTTAGTAAAAATTTGGGAACGTTTCTGACACGTTCCAATAAAAACAACGCGACAGAACAAACATTGACACTAAAATAGAACAAACGTGAAATAGTAACACCAGTGATAAAAAATTATAAATATAAAAATGTACAAATGACACAGATAACCGCTGACGATGGTCCGGAAAACGAAGTTACAATATACAGAAATTCAATTCCATTGGCGTAATACTAATTATTTATAGAAATTGACTAACTCGCAGGAAATGGTAAACAAGATCCAGTTCTTGGGTAACAATTGATCGGTCTATAATCAAGAATCTCGAAAAATCTTTCGTGTCTTCTTATTTCTGTGACATTATGCTGTAAATGTCGCATTTATCTATTGTTACTATAAGTTTTGAGTGCTGTAAAATAACTTAGCTTGTTGGTCAGATTTAAGTTCCTTTCCTTTTCCAAACTACCTCTTAGTGCGGTATTTGTTGCGCCATGATCTTTCAATCAGCCCAGATTTGCTTGTTCCTTCTTCTCTTTAGGTTAACGACGAAGGTCAAAATTTATGCCCCGAATCTGTGTCGAGTGAGCCATTAGCCTTTCTGGAGGCAGTCTTTTGTCATAACCATCCTCTCTATCGTCTGACATTTTCGTCGAAAAGGTGGGGTAGGGAAGAAGGTGACATAAAAGGGGGGTGAGATAAGTAGGAGGGGAGCCGACGAGTTGTTACGAATGAGGGGTTTTAACCTTTCAATCATTTTGCGCCGAGCGCTTAGACAGCCCCGCGTGGCATTTGCGTCGCAGGAGCCCCGTTTCGGCAGGCGCCTGCGTGGCGGAGCTGCCGTCGGCGCCGTGGTTGGTGGCGCCGGCCGCAGGTGGCAGCAGCGTCGCGCCCGACGCCAGCTCGGCTACTGTCGGCAGAGAGGCTGCGGGGGATGTTGGAGCCTTCTCCCAGTCGGCCTGTGGCTTGCTCCGCGAGCAGACAGCTGTCGCGTGTTTGTTTGAGACGGTGTAGTGACGTGGTGAGCTGGAGGGACTGTGGCTCGGTGGCAGGCGTCGTGGACCACGAGGATTAAAGTCCCCCGCTGCTTCAGAGGTAAGAGAAGGCACCAAGACTCACACCCCGGAAGAAGGTACTAACATAAGCCACAATGATCGACACAACGTGAAACGACCTATGATTAGGTAATAACGTGATCACGACCAGAAGATGGCACTCGATTTTGGCGGTAACGGCATGAGAGAATTTTCTTTTGTAGGTAAGGGGGTCAGAGATTGGAATAAGTCACCATGGAAACTGAAGAATAATTTAGCAAAATAGCAGAAAGTATTTAAAATTAATATTCGTAGAGGCCAAAAGTAGGCGGGTACAATCGAAAATAAGTAATAATAAATAAATAAATTTTATAAATGAAGTTTTTTTTTTGCTGCTATTTGGTTCAAATTACTCTTGAAGGGATATAGGCGAAGAAAAACTAGGTCTTTCTTGGTAGTATAATGACAGAAAGTAATTACCTCATAAACAAATAGGAAATATAACTCAGAAATTAAGTAACTAAAATATTGCAAATTTTTACGTAGAAAAAAAATAATAGTGAACATATGGACAGTTTATTATATGGGGAAAATCAACTTTTGTCTTTTCCGTATATTTGGAATATTAATCCAGAATATTAAAACAGAAATTAAAAGCAAAGAGAGCTAATTTAATAGCGTAACCTATTTTTATATAAAGAGATATTTACGTATTTATTGCAAAGACGTTTTCAGAAGATAATCGATGATGGGCTGTTATGGATTTAGGCCCTTACAGTGGGTGTTTCGGAAACCGCTTACAGTTAACTTTGATCGATAGTGACAGATGATAGTACCGCCTCGACTGCAACAGGAGACGCTCGCTTGTAGCGAGGGAGAAAAGCAAGCAGACAGGAAGATAAAGGAGTTTCTTTATCGCTGGTAAACCTGATAGAGTTGGGTGAAATATGGCGACCAGCACATCTTCACAGAGTAACGGTTAGCGTGTTGGCCCTGAGCTGTAGAGGTCACCGCTTCGAGTCCTGCTTAAGGCACTGGTGTCTTTAGTTTAATGTTGTATCCGACCTATGTTGTCAGTGCTGTTGTGAACAAAAATATTTAAGTAATAATACATGTAAAGTGGCATCAAGAACCAATGTACACTAGTTTAGTGATAAAAATTGTGTAGTGTGCTAAATTACTAAAAAAAAATCCCAAACATGTTTTTTAAAAGCCTTTTAGCAAGCCTTTTACGTGTAATATAAAAAGGATCTATTCTATAACAACAGATGAATATTATGATACTTAAATTGGTTCGTTGATACAAACGATTGATGTCGTAACAGAGCCGAACGTTTAAGAGTTGTTGTTAGGGTCTCGTTTTTATTTTTTATTTTTTTTTCCTGAAATATTTTGCACATCAGAAATGATTTTGGCGGAGCGGATTGTTGTTCTTTCCACCGGTAAATCATACATGCCAACTATAATTATTATACCGTTTTGTTCAGTCGTTTAGCAAATGAAAGGGTACAATCAAAACACACTATTAAAAACTTAAACTGGTCGAAGATGGAAATTGAGATTTAATTTCTTCTTTTAGAATAATACGCCATTTAATTTAAGATCGTCGATATTATTCAACTTTTTTGGCAGTCCATTGCAGTGTAAACAAACTTTGAGGTGTCTCCAGCTAAGTAATGACGCCTTGAAAGGAGATTCACAACTGTTGGCGAGAGTTGGCGGGTCTGTCCTATATTCGATTTTAGTATATTCTAGTGGGAACAAATGAAAAGCGTTCATAATAGTCTAAGATCGATAAGAGGTGAAACATCTAGATATAAAGTGTAGCGGATATAAAGTAGCAATCTCCACTATTCATTCATTGCAGGCGCAGCAGCTAAGTCGTCAGGTTGCATGTTTTGTGTATCCTACAGTATTCATACTGCAAATATTATCCTTATCGACTAGCTCTTAATATAACCTTCCTTGCCTCACTTTAATGTTTATTATTAATGTGGTTGATTAATTTAAAACTGCTGTTTTAAGCAGAACCAAATAGTTTATTTTTTCGTTCTTTTGTATGTAATTAATTATAAAGTGATGAAAATCTTTATAGATATGTAGTTTTGACTTTTTTCCCGCTGTGACAGAACCTATCTAATGTAATAGAGGTCGCTAGAACGAAATCAACTAGTACAAACCCTATTCTTATTGCCAGTTCGTAATTTCTGAGTGTGCAATGCAGTTCCACATTTAAGTGGGGTGTCTGTGAAGATGTGTTGTATGACTGTGGTGATATCCAAACTTCTAACCACGGACTATCCAGCAAGAAGATTATCTGGAGGCCTTCTCACATTGCATCAAGCTGGACCATCAGCCAGAAGATGGCTTGAATCCGCAGATATAGTTATCTGATGGACATGTCTTTAGTTGTACTTGACATACGATAATAATAATAATAATTTTAATTCAGCCTTCTTTGAATATTCCCTGTGAGGTGTTTAAGGATGGAAATGAGGTAAACAGCTGCAACTATGATTTGCAGCCAAAGTTTTTGAATCTATGTAATTATATTTTGAACAGCAATCCGTAATGAAACTATCATTTGTGTTTTGCTATCTGAAGTCAGTAGAAAGCAATATTCCACTATTTTTAACATGTTTTCCTCGAATGATTTCCGAATTCAAAATGACCTTAACAATTTCAGTGTAATGTACAGTACCTTATCGAATAATTGGCTCAAAACAATTACCTCTAATAATATCTTAAACGTATCTAGGAATTGATATTTCTAGTGTATCATGTTTTTTTTATTCGACTTAACGTATTCAGAATCGTTTATCGTCAGTTGTTCGACCGACGACGCAACATTGCACTTCACTAGCCGGTAATTACTTTTCACCTAGTCGGTTCTAATCTGTGACGGAACGAAGAAAGTAATAATACATCTTGCAATAATACAGAAGCTCATTTTTCTGATTTATCTGTCCTGTCACTAACGACCCTAATGCACTGTGGCATAAGGTTTTTCTTAGCGGTCACAAATGAAAGTAGATATCGTGATTAGCTAATAAAGGTAGCCTGTCTGTCATATTATCCCAGCTCAGTGCCTGTATGAAGCTTGTGACATTCTCGTTAGGATTGTAGCAACCGACGAAAAACTCGGAGCCCTTCACCGACCTTTTCCACGCTATTACTCAGTGCGGACACTGCTATAGGCGATGAGATAAGCCATCTCATCTGCTTCTCCGATGTTACGTTCGTCGATATGCTGTGATCCAACTTTATATATTCGTTTATTTTTCAACCAAATATTTCTCGAACTCTGTCACTTCAAACATTCAAACACCTCCCACTGACAGGAAAGTGGTTTCTGTTTCGGCTTGTTTCACATTATCTTGCACTTACTTTGTCATTGAGGTCACGATTGTGGCACGATTTTGAAATAACCTTAACTTTTCTTTGCATACCGAAATTAGTCTCACAGCCTGTAACGATATGAAGAAAATAATAACAATATTGGTTGTTTGATCAAATTTCAGTCCTCTGCATAGTTCAGTACTGCTTTGAAAGAAATTGCAGCTCGTTCGGTTCTGAACACCTCGCCATTAAATGAGAAGGTTGGATGATATATATAATATTCGTCAGTTTGTAGGCATTTTATCAGTGAAGAAATAACACAGCTTACAACTCGCCAGTTCATTTAGAGTTGATCGGATTTCATTTCCGAAGACAGCTTGGTTCGTATTGGGAAGCGATACTACTCACACGCATATCAAACTATTAGCGAATAATCTCTCCGTTCAAAGTTACGATTTCAATCACGCAGACGTTCTACTGTTACACTTAAGAACTGTTTGTGGACACGGAGGACTCGATTCTCGCTTCACAGTTACGACAAAACAGTTTCATGATCCAACGCAATGTTCTACGCTCACTTCCACTGTAATTCACCACAGTAAAACCTCACCCACAAACGCATATCTTGTGAGGCAACGGGCTGTTAATGTAATTTTTAGATGACATCTTATTAAGTGTTTAGGTTGGCAAGACACGTGAAAAAGGAAGACAGGGCAAGCATATAAGAAATAAGGGAGGTTTAGAACTAAGAATGTCGGATTAAGGCAGGTCGTGAAAAATAGCAGTAGTAATCACTAAATTTAATGTATAAGGAAATTGAAATGCTTTTAAAGTGAAATTTAAAGGTTAAATGAAAAAAATTTAAGAAATTAAAAATAAAAATTTCATGTGGCATAAGTGTTCAGGGAGAAAAAAATCAGTTATCCTACGATTTTCTGATGACATTGTCTTGTTAGCAGAAAAGGTTGAGGATATTGAGAAGTTACTAAATAGCATGAACAAATTACTGAAGGAAGATTTTGGACTGAATATAAATCAAAGCGAGGCAAAAGTGATAAATGTAGCAAAAATGACACCAATACTAGTAGATTAAATATAAAAATAGGATCTGATGCAATAGGAGTAAGTGAATTCTGCCAATTGGAAAGCAAAATTACAACCGGTGGCCGAAGCAAGGATGCTGTTAAAAGCGGAATAGCATTAGCAGAAATAGCCTTCATGGTAAAGAGAAATCTTTCAGTTTCAAAGATTGATCTAGGAATTAGAAAGAACTTCTTAAAACTCTATGTGTGGAGCACAGTACTTTATGGTAGCGAAACATGGACTTTAGGAATACCAGAAAGATCGAAAATTGAAGGATTTGAAATGTGGTGCTACAGAAGAATGCTGAAAATTTAGTGGACAGATAATGTACGAAATGAACGGATTATGGAAATGATGGGCCAGGAAAGAAGTTTGCGGAAGAAGCTTACAGAAAGAAGAGACAGGTTGGTAGGTCATATTTTGAGACAAGCTGGATTGGTTAATTTGTTAGTGGAGGGAACAGTGGAAGGTAAGAACTGTAGAGGAAGACAGAGATTAGAATATATGAAACAGATAATTGAGGGCGTAGGTTGTAAGGGATATGTAGAGATGAAGCGGTTAGCACAAGATAGGAAGGTATGGAGGATTGCTTCAAACAAGACTGATGACAGAAAAGAAAACTGAAATAACTCCAGTAAGATTTCCGTATATTTTGTTGAAGTTTAACAAGGTAGTCATGTATTTCTTGCAAATCCGGGACAGAACAAATAATTGTTACAAGCTTCCGCGCCACACGCTCGCTACTTGTCGAATGTTTTCAACTTCTCCCGCGATAGTAGTCCTGCAGCAGCAACCTGTATCGATAGCCCACCGATATACCTATGCTGTTACAAGCTCTTTGCTTCTTTATACATAATATCACCAGCGAATAATCGTAAACTGCTGTTAGCATTATTTATAAAATTGCTTACAATGATCTAACGCCTCAATGCGGATCTTAAAAAGTCACAAATCTGTGCTGTAGAGAATACAGAAGACCCTGCCAACATACTACACACTCTGGTTCCTGGTATAATAGTGTCTGGAAAGAGGAATACCCCGGATCCACGATGACGGAAACTACTAGGGAGAGTAACGTATCATAATGTGTACAATGCTGCATCCCGCTCGTTCATTGAGCCAAGATGACTTGCTACACACCTTGGTCAGAACTCACGGAATAGATCCCGAGATCGCGTAATGGTTTTTCGCTTTTGTTTCGCTGTTTCTTAATTGACGCGCCTGACATTGGAGCCTTATGTAGGGGGATGTGGAGCTGACAGCTAGCCGCCTGACAACAGTGGCATGGAACCTCTCTCCTATTCGATGCGGAGCTATAAGCTAGTGTATATGGGCCTTAGCTGCAGTGAATATCAGTTGCAATGATCGACCGACATAAACTCGGCAATGCCGTTGACGCTGCAGCTTGGAAGTTAATATCGATCACATCCCATTCAGCCAACCAAGAACAACTTCGCAGCGTAGATTCACGAAAAACAACGGCAATCTGAGAGTAGAGAACAGCATGCTTAACCTGCATCATTTAAAAGCGGCCATTTATAGTAAACACTATAACATTCACTCGTATCAACAAACTGATCTTGCGCCGTTCCATCTAACAAGCTGACATCCAGCAACAACTTCAAGAGCTTCCTATAAGCAAACAATTATTTGATTTAATTACGATGGCACGCTTGTTCCGGTGGCAACTACCCTGCACACCAATTTTCCGCTTTCCTTTTCCTGCTTACTTTTTCCCTCTACCAATTTCAACTTTAAATTCTTTTAGCGTTTTTAGTTAATAATTCATCATTTCTCTTGCTAATTTATTACAATCCCTGACCCTCTGAAAATCTTCCCGCCATAAAAACAGAACGACTGGAATCTCAAAGGTTTACGTTTTATCCGTTCCTTCTGTGCAAAGTGATCAAAGTGTAATGTTCATTCACGAGCGTTTCTGATTTGGCTCGAACGTAACGGAGGAAAACAAATCTCCAGAACAAAGATCCTTTGCACTGTAGTATTTAAAACTCAGGTAGATAGATCAAAGTCGGGAATTAATAACTAAAACAAGAGAAATATTTAAAGTAAAATATTATGCGTTTATTGATAATCGAAGTATCCTGTTCAGTAACTGTTCTAATGAAACTTTTTTTTTCAGTAACTTCAATCGCGAATGAAGTGCTGAGTGTGGTGGGTGAGTGGTAACGTTCTGACCTCGCAATCGGGAGGACGTGGGTTAGAATCATCTTTCGGGCATCGAGATATGGGTTTTCCATGGTTTCCTCAAATCACTTCAAGGAATGCCAGGATGTTTCCTTCAAAATGCCATTGCCGAATTACTTCCCGCCAGTCCTTTCTCCGCCTCTAATGGCTTCGACATCAACAGGAGTAAAGCCATACTAAAAAAATTTAAAAAAACCTGAATGAAGTGGCATCTCTAGAGTCACGGATTCCTCATGAACTGTTAAGGATGTGAAGACTTTAATCACGACTCCTCGTCTAATGACTTGCTGATCTTATTTGAATTTATTTATTTATTAGCGTTTGATGTATACATGACTTTTATGGAAATTAATTCAGAAAAGTCAAGCTGTTGCAGTGCTCGCCTGAGGTAGAAGCAAACGGTCGACTCGGAAGGACACTCGAACATCGCATTATGTTATCACTCTGTATATCACTGTCAGCTACATTTATATCTGTAACCTCTGTTGTTTGTGATAAGTGTATTCTACTGACACATATAACACTAAAGATATAAAAAAATGGCTGAAAGCATAAAACCTGTTGAACACTATAAACTACAGTTCTGCATGAATACAAACTATCTATACGTTATCATTTTACAGAAAGTATCTTACCATAGCCATTGGTCATTACCGTTTGTTGTTTAAGGAAAGTCGTTTTCTCTCGAACGCAATCAGTGAATAGTATCTATACTTTCCACTGTAATCAATAATTCCAGAACTTGGGTGTTTGCATCAGCACAGGGTCACTTTGCTGTGGAATCCTTATGTGCATATTCACTATTAAAATGAAGAAAAATGATTTTTAATGCCTTGAATGGAGACGCCTTATTAAAATTTCATTGCAGATTCAGGGAAGCGAATTTAGTTTTGACCAGCAGTAATGTTGTTGTTCAATGATATATAACTGCAGATAAATTTTCTTTTTGTTTTTCTTTTTCGTTAGACGAAATTGATTTTCTATATTAGAGTTGATATACTGTGAGTCAAGTATATTAAGAACGTATTTTTCCGTATCAGTTAAGCATTCAGAATGTAATATATTACAGTTTTTATTTATGCTTCTTTTATCGGTCATTAGACCCTCTATGATTCATATTCTTGGGCTCAAATATCCTCCGCATAGCTGGATGTCAGCTTTAAACGTCGATGTCTGGCGTCGCGACGGCAGGTGACGTATGGCATTCCGCCAGCTCCGAGAGAAACGTGATCTCGACACGACAAGACGAAACGGCTTCGCAGGTGCTCTGGCCTCAAACACACGACATCGCCAGGTCACTGGATGGTAGGTACTCGATGTGAAACGAGCAGAACAAAACTTTCGTGGCTCTTTACACAAATGGTATAAACGAGTGCAATTGTTAGGAAGACAGTGATTAGTAATCACACAAAAAAGTGAACAATCGAGTACTCACATACTCATACTGCTCTCGGTAAACTTCATTAAAACAACCTTTGACATGTCGTTCACATGAAATAGATCAAAACTTTTGAAAATACGAGCAAACATATTCATTTCCATTATGGTCTTACTCCTCTTCGATGTAGAGATCAATAGAGCTCGGAGAAAGTGAGTGCAAGAAACGGGGAAACAATTCGGCCAAGGAATTTTGTATGGACTCTTTCTCCATTCGCCTGGAGTGATTTCAGGAAACCATGTAAGACCGAAATCAGGATGGTCGGTAGGGGGATTTGAATGCAGGTACCCTGACCCATGGGTCCCTGTATCAAACATACATGTAACTATTTAAGAGCAAGTGTTTTTTTTATACTTATGTAGCGACAAATTCCAGACTCGTTATTGTATTGAAGTAGCCTCTGGGATGGCCAGGGTACCCTGAAAGACTGCAATCTTTCATTTTTTTTTTACTTATGGCTTTACGCCTCGTCGACATCAAGGACATTAGAGGCGAAAAAGGACTGGGGACAAGGAACGGGAAGGAATTCGGCCATGGACTTTTTGAAGGAAGCATCCCTGCATTCGCCTGGAGTGACCTGGGGAAACCATGGAAAACCTAAATCTGGATTCCCTGACGGGGATTCGAACTGAAATCCTTCACTTGGTATGGATATCCAAAGATGACGCAATGGTGTCGTTAGTCTTCTTATTTGTAGAAATCTTCCGCACTCGTTCCACGACTAGTATTAATTCTATTGAGTTGTATTTCTTACGGTTTTATGCTTCCTCGACGGCGAAGCCATTAGAGACAGGAGAGGATGGAGACAAGTAACAGGAGGAAATTCTACCATGACTTTTTGAAGAAACCATCCTGGAATTCGCATGGATTTTATTTTGGGAAACTGAATATCTGGACGGCTGGATGAAGATTTGAACCTGAATGTTTAGGTCTTCATAGAGTTGAAGTAAAAGTTCAGTTCCAGTTTTTTACTAGGTTTTTTTTTTAACCTCAGGTGTTAATGTTGATGTTGACAGCAATGAGGTTTGGAGCGAGGTTTTTCGATTTTAAAAATTTTCTTTCCAGCTAAGAAATATCACAATGTATATGTAGCTGAGAGATTCTTCATAATCCTGGTTCATTCCTTCACGAGAAACTTCTGGTTGTGAAGAATTACGAGTGAGTGCTGGGATTCAACATAACAGTGAAGATTTGATACATCATGCGATCATTCCCGTTATAGAATACAGTTTTGTGGCGACCTTCATTACGCGGCTGCTTTGTAGCACAGAGTTCGGCTGTGGAGTAGACAAGATTCAAGGTTTAAGTTCAGATAACGTTCATCAGAGTCACACAAAAAGTTCCACAAATCTTATGTGTTGTATTGCTCTGCCTTCTTATATCTAGTGCGATTTTTTCTTGATATTTAATAAAAGACAATTCTTGGTGTGTCTTCCGGTAATTAGAGAACTCCTCAGATGTGAAATTTTGGACTTTTCGTACAGAAAAATACCTGATATCAGAAATTATATGGAGGGTGTAATTGATCTGCAAATCTAGATTGCGACGAAGACATAAAGTTATTTTTAATCCTATATGCAGAGATCATTTCTGTCCCTATTTAATACATGAAAGTCTCTCCAAACTCAACAGCAATTCTTCAAAATTTTGGAGCGAAGGGTCAAATGCAGATTACGTTGTCTTTTCGCCCAGATCAGGTAATGCGATCCTGGTCGTTCATTTATTTTATGTTACTTTTTGAAATACATTTTTGATTTTTTTTTTTTAATATTGTTAATTTCCAGTCGAGTGATCATTTCACCAGCCCTTATACATATAAAATTTTACATATCACATTTTACATATAATACTTCACACATAAAATTTTACGTATCATATTTTACATAAAGCATTATATACATTATCACCGGTTCCTTGTATTATTTTCTCTGAATAGATGTTGGTTTGCTCATCTATCAGAGCTTGATGTATCTTCGGATGTTGGAAGAGGTACTTGATATGCTGTAAGCTTGGTTAGAAAGGTATTGTGGCAAGTAGACTATCTACTGTATTTGAAGAAGGTGTGGCTTAAGTCAGCTACCTCTTCTTTGAGTACCTCTCACAGTGCATAGTCCACCATATAAACAGCTGGCAAAAGAACCATGTCTTAATCTCATTCGAGTGATGGATGTAATCTTGATACCAGTCGCGTTTTGGGACTGATGCGTCAGTTGGATAGAGGCGTAGTGTGTTCCTTCATATTGTGATCCAGAAGTAGTGAAGATCTCAATGTTTGCTCCACCCAAGAGAGGAAGTCTGTATAAGGCAAGGAACGTACACACTTTGACAATGAATTTGGCCGCAGCTCAAAAATTCTATCACTCTTATTTTGCACAATCTGACATCAATGTCATCCCAGAAAACAATACTGGCAAGCCAGTATTGCGTTACTGTTTCTTAGGATGTAATTGATGTCAGATTGTGCAAAATAAGTGTGATAGAATTTTTCAGCGGCGGCCAAATCTATTGTCAAAGTGTGCACCTTCCTTGGCTCCGCTTTTAGCCAGGGAGTTGACTAGATCGTGGCAAATGAGACCGGAATTTTCTTTCACCCACATAAATTTGATGACTTGCACTTCTGCTGGCAATGTCGTCTCCATGATGTCCATTATGTATCTATTGTTACTGAAATTATCAAATTCAAGAAGCATAGATGTCTGATAAAGTCACGTGATCCGAAAAACTCGGACCCTAAACAAACTACCTGAACTTGTCTTCCAACTGGGAACTGTTCTAGACACGCAACCGAAACCAAAATCCGGTCACTGTGTAACTTTACGGTCACTATAATTAAAAAAAATACTTACGTGAAATAAGCTAATGCAAACGTGTCGTTGAAAAGAAATACTCACTGATTTTTATTCATATTTCTTCTGATACTTTAAGTAGCATAGCTAAGTTCCTTTTTTATATTCAGATTAACATTGCTGTAATCATTTTTACGTTTTGATCACACCTCTGTCCGCTCAATGCTACATACATTGTGCTACAACCTCATTGCAACTGCTCAACTTCAAAGAGTCTGTTCTTCTGTGTCTTCGCTGTCAGCATTCTTCTCTGGTTTCAAAGATATTTATGAAATCGGTGACACAAGTTTTATCTCCAATTTAAATATGAGGTGTATTCCTTATAACTGGTTAACATATAGTGTTAGTGTTGTGTATCGCTCAGCACAGCACTGTTCAGCATAATGCATACCGGAGCTGCAAGTATTGCATTGGCTTCTCACAGCCTGAGAGAAAGGTTGCAATTGTGCTGTCTCGGAGACACGTGACGTAGTTCATTCTCTTGAATTTATTGACTAAGATGTGAACTCCACCTACATTTACGACTGCAGCGAAATACTTCACGCACCCAGTGACGGGACAGACAAGGTAACAGAAATAAGGTGTATTACTCATGACTATATTTACTTCTGCCCCCGTACCGTAAGATACGATAGTAATAATAGAGTCAAGATTTGTTTTGATGTATCGTTAGCCATACAAAAATGAGTGAACTTTAGACATATGGTAGATGACGCGGAGGTGAATTTTATTTTTTATTTATTTGTTTATTTTACTTGTGACTTAACGTCTTTTTGCCGTCGAGGAGATCAGAGGCGGGAAGGACTGGGGACAAGGAACGGGAAGAAATTCGGCAATGGTTCTGTGAAGGTATCATCCCGGCATACCTGGATGGCCGGACGGGGATTCGAACCCGTGTCCTCTAGAATGCCAAACCAGAGAATTGCTGCTTACCCACCAGGCTCGGTTTATATAGCCGGATGTAGTAATTATCTATTGCTTTTTAACCTATGAAAGGGATAATAAGTTACGAAGATTTATGATTATAAGTGTTAATTATGTGTTATAAATATACAAGGGCTCAAAGGAAATATCGATGCTCATACGGGTTATGCTTGTGTTGCCAGATATTGAAGCATCTACATATTTTATTCGATTTACTGAAAGAAAAAAATTGAGAAACAACATTGATTTGACTAGGTGAGTTAGTTATATTGCTTAAAGATGGAACAGAAAAATCGATTTATCGAATGTTTGTTAAAAGAGAATGTGAGAAAGCAATAATTTCTACTTTTTAAGCATGATTAAGGTGTCAACGCAGGTATCTAGCTGAATGGTGATTTTTTTTTTCTTTCACAAAGTTTTCGGGGTTTCTTAGGTGAAGTCTAAGGGTTTTAGAACGCTTTTAATCTAAATTTTATCAGGCGAATTTTAGTATAGTTGGTAACCCTGCATGCGACACAGCAGTGGTAATCTGACCGACGAGTTTATTTACATTTTACATGTGACGGCGAGATGCTTTAACACTTTTGTTACACAAAATAGTATTTAAGTAATTAACTTTTGTGCATAATTCCGTCCAATCGGAAAGGCTTGCATCAAATGCTTGAACAGTTAACAGAATGTCAACAAAACAGAAAATAAAAACTTATTCATCCTTCACTTTTCTGACATTGCTTTATGGTTAATTTTACTATTTAGGAGCTCACACATTAAGATGTTAAATAGGTCCTGCAAAAATACATCGAAAGTATCAATATTTTATATCCAAGTATCGTTATAGATCGATGCAATACCACGATGCATAACATCGAACAAAACCATGGATGTTTTCTATTTTTCAACATCCCTACTGCGAATACCAGCAGCTTATTACAGTATGTTAACAGGTCAGATTGTAACGAACACGTGTGACAACAGCTTATTACAGTTTGTTAACAGATCAGCTTCTAACGAACCCGTGTGACAACAGCTTATTACAGTTTGTTAACAGATCAGCTTCTAACGAACACGTGCGACAGCAGCTTATTACAGTTTGTTAACGGCTCAGCTTGTAACGAACACGTGTGACAGCAACTTGGGACTGCATATAAACTTTATAAATATTAGATACTACTTGCTTTTTTAGGAGCATCTTTGGTAGCAACGAGCAAACCAGGCGCCAAGAAGAAACTAAAGAGGTTATAGTAGACGGAAAAAATTAGATGAGAATGTTCGTTTAAGATGGACCGATTCTAATGAGAATGATGATTTCATGACAGACGCATTAAAAGTGATGATAATATAAGTGCATAGAGAAGCGTGACCAAGGTTGACTAGAATGGCAGTGTGCTACGAAAGAGATGCGGAAGTATTATGTAAATAATGTAGTGTTGTTGTAGACCATTTATTTACAGTTACTTAGTAGATTAAATATTAATAAATAACGCGAATGCAACTGTTTTTATATGGTTTAATGCTGCATAATGTCGGCATTAAATCGTATGAAAACAGTTACATTGGCGTTCTTTATTAATATTTAATTTATTATGTAAGTAGTTTGACTTCAAATGTTAGGAAGTTGATTTATATAAAAACAGTTATAATAACAGCCAAGGAATGATACATCTTCATAAATATGGTTAGATCACTGCAACGGGTATCATAAATCACGTAGTAAATGTGTGACTGGAAACATATAAGAAAATGTATTATCGATTACATAACTGATGGTTAACATGAAGAGAAAGAAAGAGAATTAGTTTTAGGTGCAGTATATATTTTTCGTTCATATAAAAAAAGGAAACTCAAAAAGATAAAATTATAACAGAAGGGCGAACATTACAAGTCATCTTAAGTTTAAAAGATGACAAAAAAACTTGCCTGGCCTCGCATTCGGGAGGACATCCAGATTTTGGTTTTCCATGATTTTCCCAAATTACTCCAGGCGAATACCGGGATGCTTCCTTCAAACAGGACATGGCCGAATTCCTACCCCTTCCTTGTCCCCAGTCCTATTCCGCTTCTAATGACCTCGATGTCGACGAGGCGTATAGCAAAAAAAAAAAAAAAAAAAAAGCTTACTCATTCCTGTTGGAAGCATACAACATACAAAG
Source organism: Vandiemenella viatica (assembly GCA_031002005.1). Classification (NCBI taxonomy): domain Eukaryota; kingdom Metazoa; phylum Arthropoda; class Insecta; order Orthoptera; family Morabidae; genus Vandiemenella; species Vandiemenella viatica. Next base: position 226,602,659 of record JARYHS010009186.1, on the reverse strand, counting down.
TACACGATTAAAGTAAAAGTAGAATAATTTAAATTGGAGAGACAATATGAGAAAGTTCAGGTAAAGTAGAGATATTTGGATAGCAACCACGAGAAGAAGTTTATAAGCTGGCAATTTTTTGGTTGCTTTGTGTTGGTAGCCGTGCGCTGAGTAGCAGCGACTGCACGTTGTACTGTTTGGCGGAGAGTAACGCCTTTCGAATGGCTCGGCGAGCGAGAAAGAAAGAGCGCCCGTTTGAAAGCGAGCGGAATTCTCCGAGCAGGCGAGCAGGCAGCTGCAGCACCTCAGCAGCTTCCTCTCTGTCGACTAACAGTTACACTTCTTACTGCTCGCAAAAAATTTCTTTGAAACACGACTGCTTCCCATCGTGGCGTATCGAAGATTGGTACCTGAACATTGGTGGTATCTGTAATAGACACCCTTAAAATGTTGTTACCGTGGCTTTTGGAACATTTTAGTAAGAAAGAATGTTCTGGTGACTCACTGATTCGAATCCTCCTCATGGTCTTTTAAGAATATCTTCCACTTTAGATACTGGAGCACAAAACTTAATGGCAGTGAAGTATAGACTTCAAGAATAACAAAGAGAAATTTTAAATGTGTTGCTATAAAATGGTACTGATAAATTGACAGATACGAAATTAAGTTGTTTTGAAAATTATGGGCGAGGAGAGAAGGTTGTGGATGAGTTTCGCGGAAAGAAAATAGATAGGATGGTGGGTCACATTTTAAGACACACGGTATCCGTCGACGTCGACGTTATTAGAGACGGGAAATGACTGGAAGTAATGAACGGGAAGAAATTCTGCAACAGTCTTTTGAAGGAACCATCGCGGAACTCGCCTGGAGTGATTTGGGGGAACCATGGAAAACCCAAATCTGGATGCCCGGACGGGGGTTCGAACTTGCGTCCTCCCAAATGCGAGGCTCACCCACCACGCTCGGTGTCAACCATTCACCAGCATCTCACAAAACAACTTATTACCTCGTTGCAGTACCATCAGTTTCAAATAACATTCCATTCTCCCTGTTCATTATCTGGCTGCAAGCGAACCTTTTTTTGCCCTCCTACTGTCAACTTCTATATTGATTGGATATCAATAAACCGCGAGAATTGACTCACTCATCATTGGCTGAGAAGGCGCACCAATTCCCAGTATTCGCTTCCCAAGTTTCCGCGTCATCGGTCACTGCTCCGGAAGGCAGAGGACCTCAAATCTCTGTCCCTTGTATTCAAGGAACCAGCTACCGGTCGCTGCAACTGATCTGCTGTCAGGTCTATACTGCCTGCTCACACACCTTCAGGATCTTCTTCTTCTTCACCATCTTCAGATGAATGGTTGGCTGTCTTATACGAGTCTTACTCATTACGGAGCTTCCATTAATGACGTGAGGTGTTTTTCCGGAAATCGGGACCCCCCCCCCTCTCTCTGGTGAGACTTTGTGAGATCTGGTCCAACCCCCCCTCCCTAAAATGACGTGAGGTTTTGACGGAGATCCCCCCCCCCCCTACTAATGTCACATGCTTCCAAGGGTGGTTATACCCCTGCTTTTGGACGAAATACCCCGCCTAAGGTCGACTTTCGCGTCATTTGTAGATTTTTTTTTTAACTCTAAAATCTTACAAAAATTTCAAAACCTCACGTGAGATTTCCGTTGATCCCCCCTCCCTCTTGTTGAGGTTTCGTGAGATTTCGCCGGAACCCCCCCCCCCCTCTATTTCAAATCACGTAATTAATGGATGCCACCTTATTGGCAGAATCAAATTTAGAGCTTTGATTTTACAACTGCATATCCTTGGTGACGCCAAGCATATTAAACCCACTGCCAGGCAGTTCTATGAACTAATGCAGGAAGCGAAGTGTTGCCATCTGTCTGCCAAATGTATTACTGTGCTCTTTGTGTAATAAGTGTATTTTTGTTTTGTGTAATGTGTAATTACGGAGACTGAGATTGGAAATCGTCCAGGCACTAGCCTTGATGGTTGTGGAAAACCGCAGTCAGGGAAGGCTGGGCTCATGCCAGGTCCCGTTGTACCTCGTCTGTCCACTTATCAACATTAAGAAATCGGCGAACCTGTAAGTGAACAGCGTGCCAAGTGTCCCATATATAGAAACTGTTTCGGACTCTCAATATCTAATACGCTGCGAGGTATCTCTCGTGACTTAGGTTTGCTGTTAGACTGAACTGCTTCTAAGATAAGGACTACTTTGATTAGTCTGCGTAGAGTGTTAGTGTTAGCGATTGTTGTGTAGTTCTTTCTCCAGATACACAGTAGGCCTACTCAGTTGTCGGGAAAGCTGGTTCTTGCTGCGGTCTCGTTGCGTAAACGAGAAAAATGGCTTTTCACACACTGTGCAATCCAGCGTGGGAACCGCGCTTGCGAAGTCGTTGTCTCAGAAATTCCTGGATGGAGTGGTCTGTCTTCAGTTGCAGCACGGTGCGTAATTTCTCTGCTCTATCAGCCCACCCCGCTGGCTCGGTTGGTTGCGGCACCGTGATGGTGTCCGACGCTGACACGGGGTTAGCTGGTTCAGTCCCGGTGGTGGCTGGAATTCACATCATCACGACTTTCCCGGCAGAGAATAGGGTAGGAGGGGGAGAGGGAGGGGGGGGAGTGGTGGACAATCCTAACCACCAGACTGTGCGCCAAAGTCCTGACTTAAATCCCAACCTCTCCGCAGCACGTATGGAGTGGGGGCATACCTCACTGTTGATACTAATTCGTCCGTCGGATGGAAACGTTAAGCTTTGTACCCATTAGTAGTGTCTTTCGGAAGAGTAGACCTGAATCGGCCGGCACCGGGATTAATCCTTTCCCTTCCTTGATCATTCACTCATCCCCAACACAAACAACACTCTACACTCTCATACACCCATCACTCCCATCAACACAAAATACTAACGTGTACCTCATCTATAAATGAAGAGGGTGAGGGGAAAACAGCCAAATAAAATTTTCTAAGAAAGCTGCGTTGGAGGAAAAGCTCCTTCCAGGTTAGCCACGATGCCTTGTTCACCAGGTAGTGGAGGAAATCTTTTTTTTCTTCATAAAGCTTTACGCCTCGTCGACGTCGAGGTCATTAGAGGAGGGATGGGACTGGGTACAAGGAACGGGAAGGAATTCAGCCATGGCCTTTTGAAGGAAGCCTGGAGTGATTTGGGGGAATCGTGGAAAACCCAAATCTGGATGCCCAGACGAAGTTAATTTCTCGCTGACTGAACTCACCATATGACTAAATGCAAAATTTCTTTCGTAATTGTAAAGCTACTTCTGAACGCTGTAATTTAAATGGATTTGTACGTAGTTTTGTACTGGCTTGTCAGCTATCCATTCCAGACCTGACTTGTTTCGATTTTTTATTCTTATTGGAACTTTATGACCCGTCGACGTTGAGATTACCAACACCGGAAGAATTTGGTAGACACGAAACAGAAATAAAATAGTCCAGGGCTTTTATAAATTTTCTCTGCTGCCATTGGCTGAACTAATTAAAAAAATGTCTATCATAGTAATATTGGAAACTTGTGTTACGATTTCGAATAGGCCTATACTATTTGCTGGTGAATTTCACTTACTTTCGGTAAAGTAGGTGTGAGTATTCCACTATCGAGTTTTATTCCCACTCTTTTTCATCTCTCGCCCTCGACACAAAATGTATTCTGGATGACACGGGTTCAATTCCTAGCACGGTCATCCAGATTTTGTTTTTTCACGGTTGCCCTAAATCAATCCACGTGAATGCCGGGATGGTTCCTTCAAAAGACCATGGCCGAATTTCTTCCGTTCCTTGCCTTTAACACCCTGCCGTCACTAATTACTTCGACATCAACGATGCGTAGAAGTTCGAATAAAAAAAGGGCACAATAGCCACGCTAACTGAACCAGCATGTCATAACAGTCGGAAGACAAATTTACTAACGACGTTCATAATGAAGGAAAAACTGCGTTTGTTACATCTCCTTGCAGAGTTGATGCTGATGTGAATATGTTCTGCGGTAAGAATGAAGGCCATTCGAGAGGACGGGGGTTCGAATCCCCGCCCTGCATCCAGATTTGTGTTTTCCATGGTTTTCGCAAATCATTCCAGGCGAATGTCGTGATACTTCTTTTAAAAACCCATTGCCGTATTCCCTCTCGATCTTTGCCCCCGTCCTTTCCAGCCTCTAATGACATCGATGTTGACGAGGCGTAAAGCAATAAGAAAAAAAATGAAATCAATGGGCCCTGGGTACGGTACTCAAGTGGATGCACTGAAACACGAAGTAATTTTATTTGAAAATATGCGAACGCAATTCAGACTTTCAGGTTATAACCTACAGCTATGCGCGTATCCCTGACTTCAGAATTCTTTTACAAACTATTACATTTTACCCTTTCTATCTCAATGAAACAATATTCAAATTCTCATCCTGGTCCTTTGACAGCGATTACTAATAATATTACATTTTGTTTTACCTTATATTGTTCCTTAACAACTTCCGCCAGGGAGGAAATACGTGCTTCGACATCTTTTTATACTAAGATGCATTTACACGTACGTCATTCCAGTTATAATTCATTTCCATCCTTCTCATCACCTGAAATTAACTTTTATACTGTACCTGGAATTATTTCACGATTTCTCCTTTTAAATACAATCTATAATACTATAATATCTTTCTTGAATTATTCTTGCTTTATTCCACACTAAACACAACTTTACAAAGTATGAACAATTAACATTTCACAATTGCAATAACTTCAATATTCTGGTTGGCCGCCAGCCGTATAAATTATTCATAATTCATTATCCTTTTCAGCCCGGCTACTCCCTACCGACATCATTTCCAATTCCAGATCCGCGAGATCTGCTCAATCACTTCCATTCCATTCATTCATTCATTTTCCTTCTTCATTATTATTTATGTAATCTCCATGATCGGCGCACACTTATTTCTTTGCTGTCAAAGATTCTTAACAAAAACTTCTAATTAATATCTTATAACATCACTTTATATTCATTATACACAAATTAAATATTACTTAATTTTATTTTCTAATATTTTACAAATTAACGGGTCGTAAGACATTTTCAAGGTAGCGACTTTAAGAGTTGCTGAGGACGAGAAAGGAATATTAGCAACTAACCTCTCCTGTAATTCCTGATGTTAGGGGAACAGAGAGCGCAAGTTCCAGTAAGAGCAGGAGTTGTTGGGTGACGCAAATGTAATTACTAGCCGTCCCCCGCTTAGAGCAAACACTCCAGTTCGGCAAGTTGGTCGATTTCTGTTAACAGGATAATCCCATTGCAGCCGGGCAAATAACACCAGACAAAGCTGTACGTACTTCACTGTCAGAACACCAATCGACGATCTGACTAAAACGCTGTTTATATGAACTAGACGACCCGTGCCAAAATTTCACGAATAAAATACAATAGATAGAGAGGTTGGTGTTTTCTAGTAGGTTAAAAGAAGAACCGGATGATTTGAAGCAATATCTTTCTGATTTTACCAGATGTATGCAGCCCTTTACTTTCACGCTAAAACCTGAAGCCATCCCTTCCCGGAAACCGAAGTGTCACTATATTGATATCTCTGTGACGTATGATTCTGCTACCTAGTGGCAACGCGATCAATACTTATCGATGCTAGCCGAGCTTAGCGCCTTGACTCTGTATTGTCTCAAACGGGAGGCTTTGATGGTTAATAATTTTTCCACTTAAGGGCTGATTTTCGAAAAATTCTTTTCTTAATTTATGATGTTATCAAAGCGTAAACGTTAATCGTTAAAATGATACCTAATTTGTCGATTTCGGTTAGGTGTGAAGGGAGATAGTGACATTCAGCAAAATCATAGTTTAGAAATGATGATACTTTTGCCCTTTACTGGTCGAATTTCAAAAAATTCCTTTCTTAATATATGATACTAGCTGGTGCCCACGACTTCGTTCCTGTTTGTAAAGAATTTGGATTGACAGCTACAGACATCTAACCACCGTAATGCACGATGGGAGACTCGGTGCTATTACCACACACAAACGCCAGTTATCTGCGCTATGTAGTTCAGGCAGCAAAGTAAAATATACGGACACACATGTCTTTGGTCGAAATACGAAAATATCCTTGATCGACCAATTTCAACCACCATATCTCCCGCACTACCACAGTTACCGAAATTCGGCCAACAGGTGACTCTGTGCTACTACCACACACAAACGCCAGTGATCTGCGCTTCACAGTTTTGGCTGAAAAGTGATACACCATAACATACGTTTTTGGTAGAAATAAGAAAGTGCCGCAGGTCGACCACTTTCAACAACCATATCTCCCACAGCCCCATAGTTACCAACATCTAACTACCATAGTACATAATAGGAAACACGATACCACTACTACACAAAAACCCCAATGGACTATGCTATGTAGTTGTGGCAGCAAAGTGACATATACGGAGACGCATGTCTTTGGTCGAAATACGAAAATGCCCTGCATCGACCACTTTTAACCATCATATCTCCCACATCCCCACAGCTAACGTTGTGCACGACAGGAAACAACATGCTACTTCCACACACAAACACCAGTGATCTGTGCTAGGTAGTGGTGGCTGAAAAGTGAAATATAGGAAAACACACCTAAATTTTGATATATATATATATATATATATAAGATTACCAATGCAGAGAACTTAATCTTTGAACCTATACAGTATCTCCTTTATCGATTTCGGACGGGTATGAACGGAGATGAGTGGATCATCAAAAAAAAAATCTGTTATAAACAATACGGGATACGATCGATTGTTGTCTGTTCTGTGTCAATACTGTTCAGCACAGAGTGTGATCACTACTGAAAGGAGACTTCTGGTAATACACCGCTTATAATATCGAGGCTGGCAGATGAGCTGTTAATGGAGGAAGCTGAAACTCGAAAGGACGTGGGTTCGCCCAGCGAGTTTTCGGTTTACCATGGCTTCCCTGAATCACTCCAGAGGAATTCCGGGATGCATCCTTCAGGACGCCAGGCCCAAATTCCTTACAATTCGTCAGCTCACTCTCTTCCCTGGGCTCTAATAACCTCGTCGTCGACGAGCCATCAAGCCCCATAAAAAGCTCTTACAATACAATGAGAACAATCTTCAAGAGGAACGTGCATTTTGTTCATTGTTTGTTAGAGTGTGAAATCGCACATACTGGTTTGACTTCCAGGCTTTCAACCAGTCTGTAGAATTGCAAAGTATTTCTCATCTTGTCTACTCCTATACAATGAACTCAGCATCTTAACGTAATTTTGTTTGTTTGTAGCATTTCAAATAATACTGTATATCTAAAAATAAGTAAACATGTTACTTGAATCTAAACTTTTCGCTCCAGTGATTTCAAGAGATTAATATCCAGTAATCAACCAGAATCTACAGAAACTTTGCTTATTGTTTGCTTTTTGTTATTTTGTTCGCCGAGCGAAAGATACTCTTATGTTACCTAATATACCTAAGAAAAAAAACTGAATTAAAACATAGTCAGCTCCCGCCAAAGAAAAAATTCAGGATGCTGTCCACACAACAAAGCAGCTAATAGAAAAATTTTCAGGCGTAGGTAAGGGTATCGTAAATATACGTATAAGCAGATCGAAAGATGTACGGTGTAAAATCGAATTTTGATAGCATGTATGATCCGTCAACACGGAGACGACACTGAATCCAGGTGCTATAAATCACGAACCCACTGATTACTGTGACAAATATGTTTGAAAAATCTTAATGTTGCTACGCTATTTTGTAACTAGGTATAAAAATTTTGAATCGGAAGTCCAGTGCTTGTTTTATTTTTCTGCTTATTCTTATTGCAAGCCAACTGTTCAGTGACCAGCATGTTGTATACTGTTAAAGATTCTTTACTCGCCGACCCGGAGAGTATAAGCATCTCTGGACCAGAGAGAGGTCTGCCAGAGAACGAAGACAAATATATAATGATAAATCTTTGGCTACGAGAGGAAAATAAAAGCGAAATTCAACAGAACTGAATCAGTCTAAAAAAAAAATGTTAAAAATGAATATGATTTTTCCATAAAATGTTTATAATTTTATGTAATACAATATCGATAAGTTAAGCAAGAAATGAGATTGTTTTAATATCTATAGATGAATATCAAAGATTTATGTATTATTATTTATTTATTTATTTTAGATTTGAGTGAATTACTTGAAATATCGCGAACGTTTTCGAGGGGTTCCAACTCACTTAATAAAATATTGGAAGTATTAATTTATGTCTCCAGTAGAAAATAGAAACACGCAAGACGTTATATTATACCGAGAAAGAATAAAATGAAAGAGCACAAACGCCCACGTGATGACTCACTTAATTATATATATTAAAATAATTAATTTATATCCTTAGTGAAAACCAGAAGTTACATAAAACCCCAGGACATTGCATTACGCAATATATACTACAGCATGGATTGTTGATACGACTGTGTACCACACACTGCAGTAGTTTCGACGCCGTGGCTCGTGGCTCGAGACGCTGGGTAATTACAGGTGATGTGCTCTGCAAGTCACTTCGCGCCGATGCACACGAGAGTGACATCAGCTTCGGTCTGGTTAGAGCGCAAGGTCCCCACACCCCAGCACTTGTTACGTCTGAGAGCAGCGCGCTGTAGCTGAAGGAAGAACTTCTTCATACAGCGTCTCTGTGCGATCACAAGACTGGGTTAGCATTAACTCCAGGTACTGAACCGAAATTAATTTAACTGCGATAACCGCATGCGCCAGTCACAATTACCCACCGAGAGTGGTGCGTGAACGGATAACGTTCTGGCCTCGCATTTGGGAGGACGCCCGCGCTGGTTCGAATCCCCGTCCAGGCATCCAGATTTGAGTTTTCTATAGTTTCCCCAAATCACTCCAGACGAATGTCGGGATGCTTCCTTAAAAAAGGCCATGGCCTTGTCCCCAGTCCCATTCCGCCTCTAATGACCTTAGCCGTCGACGAGGCGTAAAGCAATAAGAAAAAAGGACAATTACCCTAGTCATCTTGCAATGGTCTGACCAAAGTTTTATAACCCAATTTTCTGGTACATCCTCTCATCACCCTCTTCAGTAAATGAAGAATTTTGTAACCTATTTCTACCAGCTGCCCAATGTGCTCTGCCCAATTGACTTTGTTATCAAATGCAATGCCAAGGTATATATGATCTATGCAGTGTTTTTAAGGGATGAAAGACGTCGTGAGAAAACTGGGTTAGTATTAACTGGAGGTATTTAGCTGGACGTTAATCGATGTTACGTCAGGGCTTCAGAGAAATCGATTGAAAGAAGGCGAATGAAGCCTGGAATGGAAGTGAAACCCAGTTTTTAGTTTTACCCTCCCGTCAACTAATTCAGTATGTATAAAATAAAGGAAATGGTTCATTTTTTTGTAGTTACGTGAGACTGGTGTGCTTGTAAAGTGTAGTGTGTGAAAGGGAGAGGGCGAATCACGGCGCTGCACTGGCGCATTCAGAGCCACTCTTCCGAAATACAACTGAGGGACCGCCAAGCTTAACCGTCAACACTGTCGTGTGCCCTCTCTCCATACGAACCGCGGAATTAAGAAAGGACTTGGGTTTGCAATCTTTAGCATAATCCTGAGCTAATGGGACGAACTAAATTATAGAAAACTACACCCAGCTGTAAATAATAAAACTACAGAGAAATTATGTCAGTCGTCGGATACCATTACGGTGCCGCAATTACCTGAGCAAACGAGCTTAAGTTACTGTAAACTATACTAAACTTTAAACAAAAACTACAGTACAATTAAATAAGAGACGAAATAAAATTATGTTTTGTTGATGTTTCGTCTATGAGTACCATATGATTGTAGGTGGTTACTATGGGTGATTTCTCTCCCCGCCTCCTGGTAACGTCCCAGAGAAGATGATCTAGGGTGATTTCTCTTTTCTTCCTCGGCGTGATAGTGTTTGTAAGTACTATCGTAAGTGAGTATAACTGTGATGTATGTATTCAGTGTATTGTGCGCACGAGGAATGAAAGAAGGGAGAGGGTAAAACCAGGTATTAGCAGAAAGACACCTACGGAGTCGCCAATAGTAACCTCCCCGCCTGACGGGCGAATCACTGTCAAAAGTGTAGTATGTCCTCACTCTATACATCTTGCGGAGAGGTTTAGGATCTAACCGAGGGACTCTAGCACACAATCTGGTGATGAATTATGCATTACCTCTCCTATCTTGCCGGTCAAGTAGTTACGATGAAAATTTTTTCCACTACCAGGAGCCGATCTATATACGTTACTCCGTGTCCGCGCCGGACTTCAACACGGTGCTGCAACCAACAGAGACAACGGGACCAGCGGAGGGCTAGGCCCCCCAAGCTCAGCTCAGGGGGCCCCCACAGCAAACCTCATCAGACTTGGTAGAGCTATATATATAATAATAATAAAAAGGGCCTGAAGAACCAAAATATTTTTTGCACCGGGGCCCTTGTTATCCTAGCTACGCCACTGAACGGGGCAAATACATGTTTAATCCAGCAAAAAATGAGCGTTTAACTGGCAAGTGCTTTATACTGGATTCTGTTAACCAGTTGGTTTTATTTCAAGAATCCCATTATGAATAAGTTATGAGATAACAGGAAGTTGTCATCTCGTGGCGTTCGTGATGCAACGCTTGGAACCGGATCAGGTCACGGTCTCTGCCGGAAGTGAACCTGTTGCGTCACTTCCGTGCGCGTCGCGTCCTCGGAGATCCGGGTTCGACGCCTGGCTCTCCGCTAGGCTCGTTTTTTTTCCGACGGCTGGTCACTGACCCGAGCCACAGTGGTCTTTAGAAACTGCCGACAGTCGGCATTCTCGACACCTGTTCCTCGGTCGGGTCCTCTGCCATCTCGGCTGCTTCTGCCGCTAATGAAACATGATAATAAATTCAATAAGGGGGTCTCCATAAATTAAGTGAAGTGAAATAGGGGGGGGGGAGGTCCAGCGAAATTTCACCAAGGGGGAGGGGGTCAACGGAAATCTCACGCTAGGTTTTGGAAATTTTTGTTGTACTGTAGAGCTAAAAAAAAGGTCTACAAATGACGCGAATGTCCGATTTTAGGGCGGTATTTCGTCGGGGACGGGGGGGGGGGGGACGTCGGTATAGATCTCACGAAGTCTCACCAGAAAAGGGGGGAGGGTCCGGAAATCCGAAAAAAAGCACCTCACGTAGTTTATGGATGCCCCCTAATGAGGACAGTATGCATAAACTGCAACCGATGAAATGTGTTTGATATGCAAGCAGCCTGAAACATCATATATGTATGCAATGCACAGTGACTAAATCTAATAACCTCCTCTATAAATATTAAGGCTCTAAACAACAAGTTATGATAAGAAATGTAAGAAAATTTTCAGTCCCTCTCAAAATACCCCGGATACACAACGAACTGTCATCTTGAGCCCTACTTTAATCCGAAATTAAAGAGACCCTTAAATGAACTACACAGTGCTTTGATTCAGTACGTATAATTTCCTTGTGTTCAATTTGACATCTCTTTTCATAAAGGCGCACTCCTTAAGCAAGAAAGCACAGCATTGCAGAAGATTAAAAGAAAAATTATCTTCAGTAGGTAAATTTGATACTGCTGGATTTCAAGCGGAAAACGAATCGATCAATGTAAGAACGGAAGCCTTATTACACAATTCAAACATTGTGCTTGATTTGCCTGCTACTCAGAATCCATTTAGTACTATTATTAATGCGGATAAACATTTTAAATATACTCAACCATACAAATACTGATGGATAAATCATTTGAAATGAAGTTTAGGATATTATTGATTCTATGAAGTTTATTACGTATTAGAGTTTATATACACTAATATTATAAATGCGAAAGTGATTCCATCTATTTATTACGTTTTCAAGACTAAACAGCTTAACGCTCTCTCGATTAAATGTTACAAGGAAATACTGTGTGTCATTAGGAAGGACGTAAGATACTTTTTCTGGATAAATAACATATTTTGAGATGAAATTTTGGAAACTAACCGAATGAAGACAGACTGACGGATAGCGTGTGTAGTCTCTAATGTTATATCGGTTGCTCAGGCTTCGTTTCTCTAGCAGTCTGTACGTTTGTATAAAATCATGACGATAGATTAACCAGGCTGCCTGACACAAATGACGCGCTACAATATCTAAATATTAGGAAGGGACAGGAAGGGTATCACCACCTCCCTACTATCCGACTCCGTGTTTCTTGGTAAATCTTTTAGGTAACTTACAGCTTTAAATATCCAATTCTACCAATAAAATTCTAAATCCTAGTCGCCGCAGCATCTAGATTATTTATGACTGCGAACTAGACTACAGCAGTTAAAGGCAAATAACTTTTAGATAGCCGTGGTATATCGTCAGTCTCTTCCAGTTTTTTTTTTTTTTTTTTTTTTTTTTTTTTTTTTTTTTTTTTTTTTAAATGCAAAATTTTTCTAAAAATGCTGGGGTCTCACGTAGCATTATTGTGTGATTTTTTAATCTTATTTTCGGTCACACCGGTTTTATAGACTCCGGCGTAGTACCCACAAGGTTGTTATTGTTTTCATCGGATGGAAATTAAATCCTTAAGAATCAGGAATGAGTAAATTATTATTTTTTAACTTATGGTTATACGTCTCTCAACAGCGAGGTCTTTAGAGCGGGAAAGGATGCGGGGGGGGGGGGGGGGGCAAGGAGTTGGAAGGAATTCAGCCATGCGCTTTTTAAAGGAAGCATCCCGGCATTAGCCTGGAGTGATTTGGGAAACCATGGAAAACTCAAATCTGGATGCCCGGACGGGGATTCGAAACGCCGTCCTCCCGAATGCGAGGCCAGAACGCTGTCCGTTACACCACCACGCTCGGTGTGAAAGTTATCTATGTCTCATCAACTGTATGTGAGCCCTCGTTAGCTTTGTTCCGTGTCATCTATTTTTGTGACATGTCTGGATTTTGAATCGAAATTCTGGGACTGTTCCGGTATTAGCTCAGATGAATACCAAAAACCACCTAAAACAGTTATGATGACAGTATGGAGGTGTTTCAACATGGTCGGTCAAACTGTACGGAATATCGCAGTATGTTGTAGCACACTATAAGGCCGCACAGGGGGGGGTTGGGTCCTAACCTATCACCGTACCAAACACTCTGCTACAATAGAGGAGTTGAATGTCGCGTAAATGTCCTTGCTTTCATAGGTCGCCGCCTGAAAGCTACTTGTAGGCCATTTGGTCGCGCAAAGATCAAGGACCTCCAAGACAAATATCTAAGCTCTCTGTCAAAACAGGATATTCTTAGCAGGAAAAATTATTAGTGGATGGTCTTTTATATCACGTGCCTTTTCTACGTAATCAGTTCGAGTTGAACTTAGCATCTTATAAACATTGGACACGCTCATCATCACTTGACGTTTCCCCATCTGCGTTCGTCCGCCACATTCTGTCTACAGTTACATATATACTCTGCAATTCTCAAAATTGTGGGTAATAGAGGACGCTTTGCACCAAAAGTATAGAATAAGGAAAGAAAGGATACATATAAGCAACTGTGGCGGCATTTATTTCTCAAATTTTGTCTTTCCTGTCATTGCGACTTAAATAGGATGGTGGACGAAGTATTTCGTTGTATTTGTAAGTGAAAGTGGGTATGCGCATGTTTACCAATAAGTTCAAATGAAATCAGAGAAATCCCAGCCCAATCTACGAATCAGTTCTGTGACGCTTTCGTAAGGACACTCTTCCAGTTTTGACGATCTCTTCAAGATTTCTCCTCTACTACTCGTCTTCAATAGTTTCCCCTTGAACTGTGTCTTTCTGCGCTCGGTCCATCCATCTTGTCCTTACTCTTCCAATAGCTTTCCTTCCTTTCTTGAACTTCCCTGCTCCGTTATGATGATATGCTCCACCCATTGCAATCTTCTCTTTATAGCACTTATCCTAAAGAGTCAATCTTTATTCTCTCCCTGTTATCCAGTTCTTGCTCTGCGAAGATTATTACCAACATACGAGTATATTGGCGTATCAGTCGGAAATCTGGACATTGATGAAGAGTGACTTTGGCAGAATGCAGGCGACAGAGATCACATTTCTATGATTGACACAAAACGTTACAGGAAAGAATTTCTTCGATGTAGGTTGCTAATAGTTGGTAAACGTCATCCTGAACATGGACAGTTTAGTTAATTATTTTTCCAACTTATGTAGAAAATGATATCGGTTAAAATTAAATTACTACTTTAAGCGCTATTTCTTTCACTTCCGAGACTTCAGGTCCCTAACTTCATGTTAGGTGCACACACCGACAGCTTGTGCTTCGGTACTTTTTTTTCTCTAAACCCTGTCATCTAGGCACCTCGTTCCACCGGCCGCTGTTCTTCACAGGTGGCCAGTGTGAATCATCAGAGAGGGGAAGCATCTATGTTCTGCCCGAATTCAAATCGGGGTTGTTACACCTGGCCTTCTTAACCTATTGCAGAAACTTTTTCTGTCGTCAGCTGTCTGCGAAATGTGTAAATGTTTATGATCTGTTTGACAAGTGTATTTTTTTGTGAAAATGTGCAATCTACGAGGCGTAGAGTATGGACTATTCCCGCATTCACCTAGATGACTGCCAGAAACCGGCTAGAAACAGCTGTTGTTCTTGCTTTAGGGCGCGTCGACAGCGGTGTCATTAGCGCCTAGAAATCGCAATCATGGCGGTCGGTACGCGGTGATCACGGATCGAACCCGGTCCTGTTGCACCTCCCCAATGCGCCTTAACGTACTGAGCGACACTGGCAGGTCACCTCACTAATATTATGACAAGATTCATAAACCAAAATTGCAATAAAACGTTTAAACTACACGCTGCTTGTTACGTGAATACGATAGCCAGTGAGGTTAACACGCCTGCGTGCGGTCACTTGGTCCTTGACACGATTCCGCTGCGCTGTGTGGGCGAACAGGACAGTTTCGCAAGAGGGCAGTAGCCACGCTACTAGCTACCGGTCTCACAGCGCAGTGTGTAGGCTCGCACCTTACCTGTCACTACCCGCCGTATCGCGCCTCAGGCCACGGTGCCAGCGAGAATAGATTGACAAAACATTTAGCCAAATCCTCATTGAAATAAAGGTACAACGGATCGAAATGTAACTTTAAGAATTGCCCGTAAAAAAAAGTTCCGCATGGTACGTTTTCTATCTTGGAAATTCGCAATGCCGGATTTGACAGGTCAGTGAATGGTTTATGTCGTAGGTTCCCAACTTTATTCGGACTACAGCTCCTTTCCGAAAAAAAAAAAAAAACTCACCGCCACCTTTTCACAAAAAAAAGTTTGACTCCCTTTTTTGTAAGCGCTCCAACCTTTTCATATAGTAAACCACTTTTTAAACACTGATTCAATGGCGCCTTCAATAATACGTGGATAAAGAAAGGACAAATGTTTAAAATGAGCTTGTGGGCAGAGTTGCCCCACATACAAATGTTACGGACACAGGAAACTGATTACAATCAAACACTACAACTCGATGTGTTCTGAAGATATATTGTAAGGCACGAGTAACAATTCATGCGCGTCACATTGAATAACAGAAAGCTGCATCAGACTAAATGTCCACTAGTGTAGTCAGCCTTGTACACGGCCGGTCCGCGTGGTGTTCCGGTAAAGCACCACCTAGACAACTGCGAGCGCGACGACTGACTGATGACTGGCGAGCAACTACTCTCTTCCTACTGGACGAACACTCGCGGCGGCTGCAAGTTGTAAGGATACACAGCCTCTTAGGTTTAGTAATTAATGTTTCTTTTTTTATGTTATTTCTGTGGTAATTGGTTATTGACAGTGGTATTTTCAATTCACTATTTGGTTTCTGATTTACGTAAAGCTGATTATTGATGTATGTTGTTGAAAAATGCTTTATATCGTGTTATTATTATTTCTTAAGTATTGTGTCAAAGAAATCCAATTACCAGATGAACAAAGTACATGAAAATCTCTGGAAGATAAACCGTACAAGAAGAAGATCTTTGGGCAAAAAAAAAAAGAGATGAGAGTGGTATGCACGGCAGACGTACGTTTATATAAACTATGAATTATATCTGTGCGCGAAGAAGCATTAAAATTAAAGGAATTTAAAAATAAAAACTAAGTGGAGTTTTTATTTGTTTATTTTTTTAATGAAGAATAATAAAGAAATGTTTATCTTTAATACTAACAGGAAAGGTTAGTAAAAGACAAAATATTATACGTGGCGTTCCGTGACAGACGAGATGCCATATAGTAAAAAAAAAAAAAACAAAGCACAAATATTATAAAGTGTGTGCGAGATACCGCCACAACCTTATTAAAAGATATAAATATGATTGGTGTATTGTTGGCTTTTTGATTAACAGATACATATTACAAAATTATTATTAATTATAGGACTGAGCTTGGTGTAGTGACATTTTTTAGTTTTGGAATCTTCTTTGTCATCGGTAGGATTCGGATCTTTATGACCAAAAATTTAGAGAAATTAGGATGCAAATATGACTTTAAAAAGGGGTAAGTATGACCTTAAGATAACAAAATGTGGCATAACAATTAAATTTACTATACATCAAAACATGCTCAATTATACATCATTTATTTTATCTAGTCGCATCGCTTTCATCCGGGTAGCATAATTTACTTCGGTGCACTCACTGCACCATTGGGAAATTAAATTGTCAATCGCTTTGTTGAAGTCACTTTAATTTCACATAATTACAGTAAGTAGCTCTTTCGTCTGTACTAAAATACTCCCCTCCAAATTCCTTTACATAACTCCATAACTTCACACTTTTAGAAAATTTCGTCTTCGCCATAGAGGAACTTACTACAGATTTAACGATGAGTGAGGATTATTTTCGAAAGTATTGGCGACAGTGAGACATTGAATGACGCAAATCGACTCAGGCATGCTGCTGCTGCATAGTCGAAGTTAAAAGGAGATCGGAAGATTTAGAGAGTGACAATAACGTATAACTTTAATCCTTGACTGGTGAGTTCTGAACAATTCAGTTTTGTTTTTTCCTCCAATGTATAATAGCAGTACTGTCCAGCAAATAATTATCTTCATTTCTTCTAGCAAATGCCCGGTAGGGTCTACTGTTAAAAAATTACCAGATTTTTCCTAAAAATATGACCATAAATAGTTTCGGAATTTGACCAAAAGTAGGAAAATGGTCTGAATATGCATTCATAGGCTCTAATCCTGGGAATTTTGTTTGCCTTTGTTTGTTTTTCGTATGTGCTACGCCAGGACGTTCAATATAGCTGGGATCCTAAGTTAAACCGAAAGAGCAAGTAGCGACTGAGGCAGTATGCGCAGCAAATCAAAACCCTGTATCACGGCGGCCGAACTACCAGTCGGCCAGGATTGCCTGGCAAATGTTTTGACGTAACAACGTCTTAAAAACTGATAAGGGGCGGGATGACGCAATCGGATCCAAATTAACGACGTTTTCTGTGGAAGAAATTTCAAACTTCAACAACTCGGCTGAAAATAAACTTAGGTTGCATGAAATATCCACTCCGAAGAATCACTTTTCACTTAGGTTTATTTTTTCCGTTAGCTCTACAATAACATTACGCAGTACACACAGAATAGGCGTCGACTCCACCAAAGATACTAAGCACAATCAAACAAATATTCCAGCGATTCTAACTTTCAGTTAACTTTAATTTACTCTCTGCTCAACTAACTAAGTCGCCTCTGCCACTTGTTTTTATAGACTCTGTAGATTGATCTAGAATATTTCAACGAGTTCCGACCGACATTTCTCGAATGTTAACAATTCTTTAGCAATTAAATACATACAAGAATAATTACAAATTGTACAAAATCACTCACAATCTTTAGAAAACAGTGAAATACTGTTTACATGTATTTACACCCAAAATTGTCATCATAAACCAGTCCATACTGTCGCAAATTGTCCTCCATACATCTCACATCAATACTTATAATACAAATCTTTAATTATTTTTTCATACATAATACTGTCCTTAAACACGTTACCTAGCATTTACATAGATTATTTCCATAAAACAATGTTCATTTATGTGACAAATATACACACGATCACACTTAATCACACTAGATGTTCAAATCCATATTTAATCAACTCCCGGCTTGCTACACATAATTCTTCAAATAACATTTTATCCAACAGCTGCGTCTGAGGGTTGTTATAATGTGATGAGCCAGGGTCAGTTACCGATGTGGATTTGGTTATTATTTAGTATTATATTTACTAAAATAATTATTTAATTTAAATTTAAGGAACATGATTGCTGTTTTCATGAAAGTAACTATGGCAGCGGCCGACACTGCTTAAACCGACTACTTTTTTTTTTTACCTATTTCGTAGGGAGCGGACCTAAGTTAAAGCACTGAAATGCCTCACTGCATGCGGACACATGAAGAAACATTTTTAGGAATGAGTTACAATTTAATAGTGTTATAAATTTAGTCTGTTAGATTACAACATTTATATCGGAAAGCAATGGTATTGTTTGTAGGAAGTTCACGGCTCGATAAGACAGTTATTAAAACAGTGTGACTGAACTCACCAAGCCCACGAGACGGTACCAATGGACACGTCAGACCAGAAAACCAGCTGATAACCATTGCAGTACGCTCTATATCCACCGTATTGAGTTAACATTCATGGAAATAAGTGTTCGAGTCTAATTCCATCCGGGAAACATGAAGTATTTGTGACAAAACATGAACTATGGCTGATGTTTCTTTAAACTGTTACCCACAATTCTTCACAGTTAAGTGAAGTGGTTACTTAGAAATATCTGCCATGTTACAATTATCCAGTTGATTAAAAAAAAAAGAAAAAAAAAAACCAGTTTATATGGTGGGAAATTCCATTGCATTAACTGTTGGAGCTTGGCTATGGTTTTCAGGTTTTCAAATAACAATGCCACCAAATAGGCAGGACATACCTTCCCGAACGGCTATTTTTTTTCAAATATTAATTTTCCGGTTACATAATTACGTATTTCTATTTCTTTATTTTTATGTCTGTGAGTACTAATGCTAAACATGGTCCTCCATTATATGTATTTTCACAAGTCCGCGTCAAGAAAAATGAAGGGTATTCGATGTTACCGTAGCAATTACCGAATTATTTGGACGGTGACTTAATGCTTATCTTGGACGTCGCTCTTGCTGTAAGTTCTAAATGAGACTGCTGCTAATGACAAGCTGTGTGGCCTGGCGAGCTCAGTGCAAGTGAGCGATCACAGTCCCACGGAAAACTAAATCCTCTCTCCCCGTCGCTTCATGGGAGTCTCACAACCAGTATTCTGATATGATGGTCATGAAACGCGTAAGACCTCGGCAACGATCACCAGAACGCAAGCAAACGAGTCCAAACCTCTGCTTCTTAAGCTATGCCGTCTCCTGCATGAATCACCAGCTTAGCTGTGACCTATGATTCATAACGACAGCATTAAGACATTCAGAACAAATTTTGCGATCAATATTGATGCACGTATAAATTCATCTGAGAACGGTGGTAAAATAACAATAGTTTTATATCTGTTGAGTTCTTTTAATGTGTACTAATCACATTACATATTCCAATAACTGGAAGTATAACATCTTCCAGATCTGTTCATTAGAATCACCCACACCCAACAGCATTATGAGCTTCTCACCAACATACCCTCAGACAACAGACACCTTAGTTCCACACAGTACCGTCTCCCCCGCAAAACATACCTCTGATCCATCTATGTTGCTGCCCCCAAGCAAGATGACACGTCTCCCCAACTTATATAAACTTATATTCTATTGGCTAAAATTATGCCACCAGATCTGCCTTTTTGATCACTGGCCCAATCATATTCAAATGTCAACCTTCATTCCACTAAGTTATCCCACCAGTCCACATCATTGGGTACACGGGGTCGAGCCGACGGGTGAACAGCAGTTTGATCCCGCCACTGCAGTGCTAGCCCCTTCACTGCAACGGAGTGGACCACGTCTGCTACCACACGGGGGGATCACCGTATTGTGCACCAAGCACATCATAACCACCTACCGAGCAACAGCAATGAACTTCCTGCAACATTCTGTGTCATCCACCACCATAGGCCGGAGACTAGCAGCAAACTGACAAGGGAATTTCAGTCCCATACGTAGGCTGTCATTAACACCATAAAACAAACGGTGCCGTGATCGGGAAGCATGGACTGCTGATCAATAGCGTTGTATTGTGATCAGCGATGAATGGCGGTTCTGCACTACTTCGGATTTCCATCGTCGGTGAGTATGGTGGTGGCTTTCTTCAAATGTTTTGGAGAGGCACAGAGGTATTATTCCTGACGTCAGAGTGTGGGGAGCCGTCAGGTATGACTTTATGTCACGGCTGGTAGTGATCGATGAAACTCTTACGGCGCATCGGTACATCACAGACATCCTGCGCCCTCGTATGTTGCCTCTCATGTATCAGTATCGTGGTACCATTTATCCTAGAGACAATGCCCGTCCACACGCGGCACGTCTCTCTATGAATGGTCTGCGTGATGTTGATGTACTCCCGTGACCAGCAAGATCCCCAGATCTTTCCCCTATAGAATATGTGTGGGACCAACTTGGATGTCAAATCCATGCCGGTACCAGTATCCAGAATAGAAACGGACGACTAATTACAACAGTTGTAGTCCAGCTTGCCTCAGTAGAGAATAAAACGGCTTTAAGACGCTCTTCTCAACGGAATCAGCGCATGCGTGCAGACCAGACAAGGTGCAAGGTCATACTGATACGTGGGCAGATACTGCCAAGTTCTTTGTAAATTTCATTTGATTTTGTAGTCTGAAATAGCATCACATATCCTCTCGACCCGTGAAGTATCATTTCGTTTCCTCCTTCACTCCTTAGTACTTCACTTCTTTTGAATGGCATAAATATCTGGTTCACAGAAGAATTCTAAATGTTAGTGTGACATATACATCCACCATTGGGTGGAAAAAAGTTTTATATTTTTATGTATATAGATTAAAATGCAAACCATGGCAACGGTGATGATGCTCAAATAACATTTCGCAAATGAACGATGTTTTACATGATAATTAATCAGTGAAAAAAATAAACTATAAGCTCCACCAGTTTTACAGGTTTAATTTCAAAGTACGTATAAACCATTCTTACTTGTTTTGTGCAAACGTTGGTTTGGAGTTATTCCAGGGTGTACATCGGCATCCTGCATAATGTATGACAGTGGCGGTCGTAACCCACAACGTTTGGTATTTGAAGTCTTCTTTGTCGTTTTCTGCACGCCATTGTACGGGTGCTTCTCTCTTTTGTTGCCGGCTTACGCGTCGCCACATATCTTAACTGTTCACCGAGCTGAAAATATCGTCACATCGGAAAGAGACTTCACGGATGCTCTTGTCGTTACTCGAGCAGCGTAACTTTACGGTTAGATTGCAGTGAAAGAACGGGGCTTCAGATATTTTTCTTACACGTTTCTTTACGAATAAATCCGTAATGGATCAGCATATTACCTTCCTCAACCTCTTAATCACAGCCTAGGGATGTATCCCCTGATGATACGTCTTCATCTAAAGAAATAAAATGGCTAAAGAGTAAAGGAAAGGAAGTGTCATCCCTTCTACAATGACAAAATGGATAATTTGACAACTTTAATGCTACTATAACTTTATTAACTATTCGCTTGAGTTCTTTTACAGCTACGAAGATGAAATTTAAACGTCGCAGGAATAATTCAGTCCAAATTTGAAGAGAGAGCTGATTTTAAGTAAAAGACTCACGAACAAATACACACGACCATTCTATGCCCCTTAACATTTTTGATAATTTTTTATGATAAATATTCGTAGTGAAATAATGCTCCATATTGTACACAGAATAGAATATATTTTGAAGTCAATGGTAAAATTTTAAAAGTTTTTTCTGAATTTTGGGGTTTAAAAAATCGTATCCTTTAAATCATTGGGGGTGTAAAAAATATTTGAACTTCACCCTGTGATGATGTTGGAGATCAACTTCGAAGCATTGAATCATATCGACGTATTCCCCGGTGATAGAAAGTTTTATATAATTCGTCCACCGGAAGATCTCCAAACTTTCATATTTAAAGTCGTATCTAAGTCGTGCAGATTAAATAAATTGTAACTTATACCGTTGATCGAGTATCCCCTCTTCGGCCCACCAAAAGAAAACCTTAAACGTTGATGTGAAAGGAGATAGACAAACACGATAGCTGGATCAAAGAATTGATGGGCAGCAGACTACTTATACTGTAAAGTATTAAACTTAGTGCAAGCTGAAAAATATAGTGAACTTTCGTCCGTATCAAACTGTGTTCTACATGCAAAACCTTGCCAAAACAGAACCAAAGTTGGCTCATCTTGAGTAATCATTTCAGTCACCAGATATTAACGGGTTGGCATATAATAGTTATAGGTATTTGTGGACGGTGATGGATGTAGCGTTCCTTCTGCTGATGCTGATGTTGCTGCCGTTAAGTGGCCTTTACGCTTGTGGGCGCGGTCGGAAGACCTTGGCCTATCGCTTACAATGTCAATAATTAATACATAGAAACGGATCTCCCAGAATCCGGTGAGATATCAGTTTGCATGCACTGAACTACCGGCGTTACGAGCGGAAATTCTTTCTTTATTATTTTTTTTTTCTTGAACAATTTAACTGCAATGCATAAGATCGGATTGCCACTGCTCTTCACTACTTCTGCGTTTATTGAATTTTTCCATTAAATTCTTCCGACGTTCGAGGAAAGTTGTTCAACTTTTCCCTCTATATTTTATACCAGTTCTTACTCGCTTACCCACAGAAGAAAATTTTTTATTGGCGCTATGCCAGTACTAATCCAGTACTAATTTACTGTCATCGTAATGACTTCCCTTCCACGTACTGCTCCTAATTCTTCTCTCAATATTCAACCAGAGATGATCGCTACTATATGCGTCATACACTTCCAGCTTGTAAAACTAGATGATTTACTGGTTTAAAATTATAATATACTATTTCGACCCACCTAATGGATGCATCGTAAATTATTATTTATTAAAGCGGTAGCCACGATTGGATGGTGAACGTATTAGTATGCACTTACAGTCCTCTGTGATATTAGGGATTCACAAGTTCACAGGGAAACGATACATAAAACACGCACACATGTAATGCATCTCAATTAAAATTAATAATAATAATTTCAATATAATTTACGATTAAATAATTATGTTTTGATCCTGCATACTAAGGTAAAGAGGGAGGAAGGGACAGCAAAATTATGTTATAAATCAAATTCATTTTTTTGCTATGATAGCTTTATTCAACTGGAATTTAATTTTCAATATTCAGTCTGCTGACCATCCGCCGCATCCTCAAGGACCACAGGTTGAGAAAAACTGGTTTACAGCGTTACTTAGGCGAGAAGAACTCAGATTTTCGCAAGTACTTGAAGACTGCGCAACACTGCGGAAAAAACTATTGTGGCGCAGTTGTTTGTTTAACAATAATTTCGAACCGCCGTACAATTTTGAGGAGAGAAAAATTGGGATAAAATTTTACTGTGACCTGTATCTCCGGATAAACTAAAAGTCCCTTGATTTAACGCACTTGCTGATTTTAATTTCCACTGCAAGTTAAGCTGGCCGATGCAATAGCTTCCAGCGTTTAACAAATAATACTTTAGGAACGAAACATCATGAGTGTTGATAGCTTCCAGCCTTTGGCCAGTTCTGTCAAGAACACAATGATCTCTGACGTCTCCTATTTTTAAATTATTCTTCATTTTCCACCACGGTCCAGTTAGCTCCTCCGTCTTATGCACTATTTTCTATTCCTTCAATACACGTATCCAGGGATCTTCTTCCATTTTACAACCACACGTTTTCTTTCATCCTCTTGATGTGCCCGTACCACTCGAGTCTTGATCTTTCAATTCTATCCTGGACAGGCTCCTCTTCAATTGCTTTTGTCACATGCTCATCCCACAACTTATCCTAGCTCTTTTCATCAATCACACTCCTCTGGAACTTCATCTCTGTGACCAGAATCCTATTAACATACTTTTCTTTCATCACCCATGTTTCAGAATCGTATGTAACTGTTGGCACAAAATAAGTTGTGAAAACAATTCTTATGCACATGGAAATCAGGCCTCTGAAACACCTGTAAAATTTTTGTGCTTGCTGCACATTCCATTTATTTTCTTCATGTTCCCTCCATTCTCTTCTGTTTCACTTTGTTGAACTCTCCTACAACTTCCAGATTCACACCTTCGCACATCTCGGTTATCCCTATACCAATTTTTTTTTGAACAAAATTATATGTTACTTCCTGTCAAGCATTCAGCTGTTCTTGCACTCCTGACCTGCAGTATTCATACGCTAGTACAATATCCGGAAACACCATGGCTTTCGTATGTTAGTTACCAATTTTGCTGGACGGAAACATTCTCTTTGATATGGAAGGTTGATTTAGAATTATTTTGGCTGTACAGTAACACTGTAGGAACTACTGTGCTATGAGTCTGGCTGTGTGTACCGTGCCTGGTAGGCGCCTGTCTTTCGGCGTGACCAAGGTGAGCTGGTGTGATTACCTGGCATTGCACACCTTACAAGGAACTGCACTCCAAGGTGAAATCTTGCACTGGAGCGACCATCATCGTGGATACAGATCGCACAAAGTGCTCGACCACAGGATGTTGTTTACCTTGCTCGAGCCAAACTATTATCGCCGAAGGATCTTTGTTTTTTTCTTTCAGCTGGGCAGTTTACTTACAGTTAAGTAACTGTATGTGGGTTGATTTCTGACAGGATTCATGATTCTTTTCGCCACAAGTTCACTGTGACCCACTTTTTATTTTTACTTTTTTTCGGGGAGGGGTGAGGGGAAGGTGTTTGGAAGTCGAGATCACGGATGTGCGAGAGTGAAGCAACACTTGTGTTTCACCTTATCATATTTTGAAAAAACAGACAATAGCATATGCTTTAGCAGCACCGTCAATTTTAGCGAAATTCACATCAGTGATATGAGAAGTATTTTCTTTATAGTACTCAAGCGCAACATCCATAATGGATATCGCAATAAGAGAATGTCAGTTTATTCACGTTACCAATTTCTCCGTACGATAAGGTTCTAAAAAGTTAAATCTGCACAGATTTCTTGGAAATCTCTGGAAACATTTGTATCGACAAAAATTAGTACATAAACCGAGGTATCAGTAGACTGCCAGATCCAAAGATGATCTTATATGTATGAGAAGAAGATGGCAACATCCACTAATATTACCACCACACCAATGTAAGAAAGATATATATAAAAAAATAATTAATTAAAAATGAAACACTAATCACTCTAAGAACATATACGAAATTTTATAACAGTTCGTATCAAATGCTGGTACAGTTATAGGTTTCAGGAAGGCGTGTGGTTGTCTAGACCAAGTTACTGTGTACGAATACTGCTCCTTCCTGAACCCAGCTATCCCGTAAGCCCAAATGAGATATCAGACTTCTGTAGAGGATCCACGGATCTGTATCTCTATATGGTCATTTTCGAAGCCTAGATTCATTCACGCGTAAGGCACGTTCACCCCTTCGACTCTTATTCAGTCCATAAATATCTATCATCTACAGGTTGACACAAATATCTTTACGTACTGTACATATTCGTTGAAAAGGATCGTCCGTTGTAGCCTTCTCCTGAGTTTGTAAAGCTTTTACTGTGCTACAATGTTTGAGAGAAAGTAAACAGATTTAATTGCCAGCTAGATGTGTTGATACCGCAGTCCACTTTTCAAATTCAAGTTATTATATTATTTTGTTTGTTTGTTTGTTCTAGTTTTAGTTATTGAAGGTTTTTACGTAGGGCCTCATGCATGTCAAAATTTATTATTGTTTTTGTAAATAAAATCGTTATTTACATCATAAGTGGAATTGCAGCAAAACGTTTGAAATCGAACATCAATTTTTATAATTTATTAGCATTTGCCTGCTGCTTTGCGCGCACTGACATAGGTGTGTATATTCTTTTTATTCTAGTACCAAATATTAACATGGAGAACCAAACAAATATAAATGTCAAAAAAACTATTCTCTGCTTATAGTTATTATCTTCAATTCTGTTATCATAGTGTTCTTCGTTTTCTTTGTTTCACTTACATTTTAACACAATATAATAAATGAAATAAAAGAAATTAAAGCTAACTGAAAAATTATCCAAGTTAATACGTAGAGATGATTATTGCATATTAGTACTGTCCTAACTCATCAAGAAGTATAGCATTATATCACTAAGCATAACCTTTGGTTATGATTCCATCTCTGTTCACAAGCAAAAATAACATTTTCGTAACAGTTAACAAAAAAATCACAATTTAAATGCTGATACGGAACAAAATGCTATCAGGTTTTAATACCGATATAAAGCACAATATTAATTATACTTGTTATCTTTGGTTAACATATTCCATTAATTTTAGTGAAAACTGGAGAAATAACTAAACGAAATCAAAAATAAAACAGAATCCAAAGAATAGCAGTGTGATCTTTTCTTGAAAGGAGTGCTAATCTGAAATACAGTGATCTGTGGCGCATATTTATCGCATCTCGAAATGATCATAATTTCTTGCTCTCATCCTCGGTCACATAGAATCATAACATATATTTGCGAATTTTAATATTGACCATACATAAGCTCTCAAAATTTGAAAACACCATCAAAATTGCTGGGGTAGTGTTTGCGTAGTGCGATTTCAAACCCTCAGAAACCCGCGGCTCCCTTACATATCTATAATATTATTGATTTGCAGGTTCTAATTCATATCTGGAACTGCATCCTGTGGCCGATCTTTCGATTCTTGTGAAACAACTTTATCTTTAGCGAACAACAGCGTATTAACGTCATGTGTACCATAATTATTCATACCAACATTGAATAACGAGGAAGCTTTGCCTACAAGATGTAGCGACCTGTCCATTGCTGTAACTGTTGGCTGGATGAATTGATGTATCCCGTTGGCCCAGCGTAGGCGGCGTGTGAGCGTGGAACGGCTCGTCTTGTTCCGACGATTACGGTTTCCCGACACGACCTGTCTTTCACTCCTTTGTGGCGGCTGAGACTTCCCTGCAGTTTAACTGTTCCACAAATTTTAATAACGGGCAGTCTAGGCCTTCCTCTGAGGTAGAATACGTCAAGACAGAAATCATTTTTCACGGGCAAAATAAACTAAATTCAAGGATTTAGAAAACTTTGTTCTTGCTAGTTTTTTGTTTACTAGAATTGTTATGATAAAAATTACCACTCGAAGTTTAATATCCATAGAAATTCTTCAAAAACTGTCATTTAACTTATGTCTAATGTAGCTTACTTTATCTTTATGCAGTGGTGCTCAACTAGATTTTTTTTTATTGTTAATAAATTATTGACGTTTCGTTTAAGAGACCGTCAAAACCTTTAGATATTTCAGACCAGATCTCTGTCCATCTTATTGTATTTCCGAAGAGATTTTTGTTTATATTTTTCGTGCTTTTATGCTTCTTAATAGCTTCGTGATCTTGCTGCGAAGTGGAGCTATTTATTTTATTTTCTGAATGTGCAGCTATACTAAATAAATAAACTGATAGTTTTTTATATTCAACATAGTTTAACTTAGTTTTAATAACTCAAAATACATCACTTTGATTACATAATCGGACTTATTTGCAGCTTCTCCTTAGCGCTAACAACCTAGGCAATATCCTAGTTATATCTGTATATCTTGTTATTACAGAAACCTTTTAAAAGAGAGTCATATTAACAGGCCTGTGCCATGGAACTCCTAAATTCAAATATGACGTTAAAAATATGTAGGTTCTGGGATAACCTGCCTGTTATCCTACAATCTCTGTCTTTCTCGGTGTGTGTGTGTGTGTGTGTTTTACGTGCACTGCTGCAGATTTTTTAAATTTTTTTCGGTAATTTTTTTAAGGATAACAGGATATTCCTAATTTAGTTTCTCGCTTGTGAGTAGTCCGTTTGATTGTTTGTTGGGTACTATCTGTTTTACTTTTAAACCCCAAAAACAGTTTTGATAAAGGAATTTTCTCTAATACGATAGCTGAAAATTACCATTCAAGTACACATCATATATATAAATTAAAATAGAATTTTTCACTGGATGAATAGGCGGCAATGTAAATTGAATACTATCAAGCTATCCCAAGTTCTGACACCAATCCAAGTGTCAGCACTATAATGAGTAGAATGTAGTTATTAGCGTTACGTTGTTGGTGACACAAATTCCGTAAATCTCCAAAAAACATAAGCTTGTTATAGTTCAGCAAGTGGTAGTAAATAGTTATCTACATATTCCGCTGGAGCAGTTTTACTACCATGCGAAGCAGTATCGCTGTGCTTAATAGTTCTATGTCCTAACAATGTATCTTTCACTGCGAGTTATTACCTGGTTGAGCTTCTGCCACAAAAAGCAATAAAACAGGTAACCGCTTCGAACAACTGATCCACTGTTCAATAAAAACTGACGTTTTGCTGACATTAGAGTCGTTGAAACAAGTTCGTTTACTAACTGATGGGGGATTACATGAATCAGATCCTGTTTTACTGGCTGTGTAAGTAGAATCTTCTTTTTCTCTGTCAGTTAAAACAAAATTTAACGTCAGATTTTATCCTCTCCACTTACACTTCGACATAAAAAGTACCGCAATCTTGTAGAATGTCAACGATCTGTTTCAAAAGTTCAAACACATTGATGTCTTGAGGTCATGTGATCAGTTATCCATGTACTGTATCTGGATGTGTGCATACGTGACAGATAGTTGTGAAGAATCGAGTATGATGGGTCAGCGCTGACGCACTTGCCTTGCATTCGAGGATGTGGGTTCGAATCTCCATCCGGGTCTTCGAGATTTAGGTTTTCCATGGTTTCCTATAATCAGAATACCTGCATGGTATCTTCAAAAAGCCATTGCCGCATTCCTTTCCGTTCCTTGCCCTCAGTCCTCCAAAGACCCTGACGTCGTCAATAATGTGGAAACAGTATGTCATTCACTTATGACGAGAAATATCTAAAATATGCAATGTTGTTGAAGGCCATTTTTCCGCAGTTGCTCAGTAAATTAATTCATAAAATAACGCCAATGCAACTGTATTATGTAGGTTTATTGCCGTACGCGTTTCGCCTCTCCTCGAGGCATCATCAGCGACGAATCTATTTTAAAGTTTACATTTGATTTACAAACTTATTTGATATAACGCTAAATTTATACATTTTCTTATTATTTACACTTACTATTTACATTAGTGGATTTCAGGATAGTAACCACACATCTTTGCTTTCTCTCCAAAGCATGTTTCAATTACAGCCATTTGTCTTTGCTGTTGTGTACACGATATAAACATTGCGTCTTCTACAATTCGCTTGTTTTTGGTGGCCATCTTATTTTTTTACTGTCAAAGGTGGTGATGCGCTGACGGCGCCGGATTTGAATTTGCGTGGGAGATTTTATATGTAAGTGTGTGGGTGTATGTATTTGTAAGGTTTATTTCTTTATTGTAGGGTTATTGTATGTTTACCAGTTTGAACAGTGTTTGGTTTGTTAGGTTAATGTGGTCATTCAGTACCTGCTTGCCATTTTTTATTGCTTTTTGTATGTGGTAGTTTTCTTGTAGAGTGAGGGTATTGTGTCTGTAATTGTTGATTGTGAGTATTTGCATGTCTTTGTTAATGTCTGTTGGTAAGTGATCGTTTTCTATTAGATGTTCGGCGAATGTGGAGTGGTTGCTGTACTTTAGTGCCCTCATGTGTTCTTTGTATCTGGTTTTAAACTGTCTTCTTGTCTGTCCTATGTATATTGCATCACAATTGTGACATGTCAGTTGATATATGCCTGAGTTTTGATAGTTGTCTCTGTCTAAGTGGGTATTTAACTGTTTTTGAATCGAGTTGTCTGTTCGTAGAGCAATGTTTATGCCTTGTTTTTTAAAAATGTTTGTGATTCTGTGGGTGTATTTGTTGGAATATGTCATTGAATACCATTTGCTATTATTTTCAGTGTATATTGTGGTTTGTGAGTTGTTTTGCATTGTCTGTGTTGTGGGTGTCCTTGTTTGTTGGGTACTGGGTGGCTGAAGTTTGGTTGTGTTAGTTATTTTCTGTTCTTTCCCCATTTTGTTTGTGATTTTTCTGTTTATTGTGTCAACTGTCTGTGATTTATATCCATTTTTTGTTGCTATTTCTTTTATTGTGTTGAGTTCTGTTTGGTAGTTTTTCTTTGTTAGTGGTGTTCTGTTTAATCTGTTTAGCATGAACCGCATTGCAGCTTGTTTGTGGTTTTGTGGGTGGTTTGATGTGGAATGTATTATTTGATCTGTTGCTGTAGGTTTCCTGTATATCTGAAATGAGTGTGTGTTTGCATCTTTTGTTATGGTGTAATCTAAGAAATTCAGTTTTCCTTGGTTTTCCTTTTCTATTGTGAAGGTGATATTTTTGTGTATATTGTTTATGTCTTGGTGCAGTTCAGTTATGCGGTCTTCTGTTTCATTGATGAGGCATATTACATCATCAACAAATCTCCACCAATAGATGATATTGTATCCTTTCTGTGGTAACATGTTTTTCCATATCTCATTTTCTATATGGTCTATGAATATGTTGGCCAAAGTTCCTGAAATTGGTGATCCCATAGGAAGACCTTCATGTTGTAGGTAGTATTTGTTGTTGAAAGTGAAATAATTTTGAGAAGTTAGTAACTGAAGTATGCTTTTGATTTCATCTATGTGGCTGTTGGGTAATGCTTTGTATTTTTTAAGATTTGACTGAATTAATTCAATTGTTTCTTTTATTGGGATATTACTATACATGCTTTCAATATCAAATGATACTAATGTAGCTGTGTGTGGGATGTGTGTGTCTTTTATGTTCTGGATGAGTTCTGTTGTGTTCTTTATACTTCTGTTTTCCTGTAATGTGTAGTATTGGTTAAGAAGTGTGTTTGGCTAAGAGATATGTTGGGGCTTTTCTAAAATTAATTATGGGTCTTACTGGAATTTGTGGCTTGTGTAACTTTGGTTGACTTCTCAGTGTTGGCACAGAAGGGTTTGTCTGTGTGATGTGTTGTTTATGTTGTTCTGTGAGAGTGAAATTTGTATTTTTCAGTGATTTCTTTAGTTCTGCCTGATATCGGTTTGTTGGGTCTGATTTTAGTTGTGTGATATTATTTTTTTGTATGAATTCCTCTGTTTTACTGATATATTCTGTTTTGTCCATTAAGACAACTGCATTGCTCTTGTCAGCTTTTGTTATTATTGTGTTTTGAGCACTAAGTTTTTCTTTTATAGCTTTGAGTGTTTTTGTCTCTCTGTTTATATTGCTGTTTTTACTATTTTTGGTGGTGATCTGTTTTAATTCCTTAGCAATCAATTCCCTTGTTAATTCCACATCAAACCACCCACAAAACCACAAACAAGCTGCAATACGGTTCATGCTAAACAGATTAAACAGAACACCACTAACAAAGAAAAACTACCAAACAGAACTCAACACAATAAAAGAAATAGCAACAAAAAATGGATATAAATCACAGACAGTTGACACAATAAACAGAAAAATCACAAACAAAATGGGGAAAGAACAGAAAATAACTAACACAACCAAACTTCAGCCACCCAGTACCCAACAAACAAGGACACCCACAACACAGACAATGCAAAACAACTCACAAACCACAATATACACTGAAAATAATAGCAAATGGTATTCAATGACATATTCCAACAAATACACCCACAGAATCACAAACATTTTTAAAAAACAAGGCATAAACATTGCTCTACGAACAGACAACTCGATTCAAAAACAGTTAAATACCCACTTAGACAGAGACAACTATCAAAACTCAGGCATATATCAACTGACATGTCACAATTGTGATGCAATATACATAGGACAGACAAGAAGACAGTTTAAAACCAGATACAAAGAACACATGAGGGCACTAAAGTACAGCAACCACTCCACATTCGCCGAACATCTAATAGAAAACGATCACTTACCAACAGACATTAACAAAGACATGCAAATACTCACAATCAACAATTACAGACACAATACCCTCACTCTACAAGAAAACTACCACATACAAAAAGCAATAAAAAATGGCAAGCAGGTACTGAATGACCACATTAACCTAACAAACCAAACACTGTTCAAACTGGTAAACATACAATAACCCTACAATAAAGAAATAAACCTTACAAATACATACACCCACACACTTACATATAAAATCTCCCACGCAAATTCAAATCCGGCGCCGTCAGCGCATCACCACCTTTGACAGTAAAAAAATAAGATGGCCACCAAAAACAAGCGAATTGTAGAAGACGCAATGTTTATATCGTGTACACAACAGCAAAGACAAATGGCTGTAATTGAAACATGCTTTGGAGAGAAAGCAAAGATGTGTGGTTACTATCCTGAAATCCACTAATGTAAATAGTAAGTGTAAATAATAAGAAAATGTATAAATTAAGCGTTATATCAAATAAGTTTGTAAATCAAATGTAAACTTTAAAATAGATTCGTCGCTGATGATGCCTCGAGGAGAGGCGAAACGCGTACGGCAATAAACCTACATAATACAGTTACATTGGCGTTATTTTATGAATTAAAAATATCTAAAATATGTTGAGTTGTGCAGGTATTATGGTGTCTGGGCCTCCGTTTTAAGATCATTCAGGTAAACTTATTTGAAACAATATTCTGATATAATGTGACGACAGATTCATGTGAAATATGTCACCAGCCTACGTCCAAAGGACATGAATAAAAGAGAGCAGGTTTTATAACTACTGTGGCTGAAATATAGCTAATGGTCAACTTTGATAATGGTGATAGCTCGTAAGTCAATAATTAAAAACAAAGTTCTTTTGAAGAAAATAGTTTTTAATGTTAAATTTTAACATTTCTACCTCCAATTTGTATTTAATTTCGGAAATATTGTTGTCATAGTATGTATACTCCTTTACGTTCGCTAGGCTGGGTGGGTTGTGGGGAAAATTTGTGTAACGAAATAGTTTTCCTAAAACTATGCTACAGTTCGAGAACCGGTTTATTGGAAGGAAAGTTTGAGGGCACCGTTATGCAGAGGACAAGTACCCCCACGATTTACATTATACGAATACCCCCGCCTCCCTCTCAAACTGCACTTCAGGTGACGCAACATCAAAGACTGTTCTGATTACAGCCGGTGGCGTGCCAATTTGAGGTTCAAACACTGCGGTGACGGTACTTAAGTAGTTTATGAATATTAAAATCGGTGAATTGGACTTCTAGCTACAAATTGATTTGCATAATTTACGTAATTGAGTAATATGGAGCCATGTTTGGAAACATGTGGATAACTTGTTCGTGAAAATGCAAAGAACTAAGAAGGAAAAGTTGCGAAATTATGCCTAAATAAATACCGAAAAAGACAACAACAAAAAATAGGCTAACAAGTGTACGTTGGGTTTGGCTTTACAGATTAAGATAGGAATTGGCCAGAGTTCGCCAGGAGAAAGCTTACCTGCGAGTGCAGAACATAATTGGACTACTGTCGACGACCAGCTACCAATGGCGATCGGAACTGGAAAAAAAAAATGACATTTAAGAAACATTTGTGTTTGTTGGTAAAAGTTTGTCGATTTATCCTCTATGTAATGTGTGAGTCTTGGGATAGCTAATTCTTGGTGTATGCGTATGTTTGATATTTATCGGAGGGCATCTATCATTATTCTTAAACATTAACCTCTACGCACGTCAAAAATGACGGGTGAAAGGAATGTTGTGGAAATTCACTTCTTTACAGTTACCTACATAAATAGAATTGTTGTTATGTAATGCTGTAAGTGATAAAATTATTTTTTAATTTGTACATATTTTGGTTGTAGTTTGCGCGGCGATACAGATAGAACTTCAACTGAATGACTGATGTCAGAATTAGGGAACCAATGAAATTAAAAATAAATTAGAGATCCCAAAACCTTATGCAATGGCGCGTGTTGGTTTTACTCCTGGCCCAGGTCTTATTCAGCACGATAAATACGGAACTACTTCCATCAGTATGATAATAAATTCAGTAACTGAGAGCTTATGAAAGTAGCTTAAATTATTAATAAAACTAAATTAATTGTGAATATTATATAAAAAAATTGTGTCAGTTGTCATTGTGGTCCTGTCTGTATTTTGACATAACCACAACTTCTACTAATATTGCTGTTCAAAATTTATAGCTATTATTAAACGTGCACGAATACATTCATTGTATCGCGATCTAAATTTGACACACTGGAAATATTTGCATGTTGGCCTATCTGATATAGTGACATCAATAATAAAAGTAATTAATAATTAATGTATCAATTTAAACGCAGTACATACTTTCATTTCAGTGTTTCGCAAAATCATTTCTTCGAGGATATTATAACAGTGACTTAAAATATCAATATCGAATATAAATATCATGTAAGCCCGTCAAAAATGACGCTTTGAATGGAATATTTTAGCAATTTTTTCTTCGCTAACTAAGTAAAATCCCGCTCATAATCTTGAAAATGATGTAATTTAGATGTTTCTTAGCTTACTATAACAACGGCATCGCTGTACAGAGAGTATAAGAAAAATCTTCATTGACTAATTTTAATTCAGAAAAAGCAACTCATAATTAATATGACGATTTTTACGAAATACATACTTTACTTTTGGTGTGCTGGCATCTCATTTACTAGTCGATGCTTCACTAATTAGAACTGTTATTAAATAAAGCGCATAACCTCGAACAACATCTCTGGTCGTTGTTGGTTGGGCAGCGGAGGCGGCAAACGTGACGTCAGAGTGTGACAGACATCGCCACATCGTGACCAAGATTGAAATTTTATAGGTATAGATTGATAAATAAATTTAATTTTTCTTGTATTTTATTTTATACCATGATACATACGTCAGACCCGTAGAGCAAGAATGGGCACGTCCTATGGTAAGTACCTTAATTTTGTTTTTAATAGTAAAGCTTCTCCTTATGAGGAGGGGATACGGTCTAAAAAGTTGAGTCTGACGTAAATTATGTGTTTTCTGAAGACGCTTGAGAAACTTCAATTGATTATCAAATTGCTAACCGAGAACACCTGTCTTCATTTGTGACTGCAGGAAGATACTTCTCACACCTAAGTATTTGGGCAGCTATGACGGGAATGAAGATGCTCTACAGATGACAATATTTATTATTTCTTTTCTCGTGCCGTGAAGGATTGAACTGAAAAGAAGATATATTACTTTTGGCTCTGAGCAACTTCTGGACTCCACGGTTTTGTGAATTGCAGAATAAAGACGGAGATATATTTGAGAATGAAATCAGGGCCACATGTAGGCTCTGTGAGCCCCTACGCTATACATGTGATGCGGGTGCCCCTGTCGGCAGTGGCCCTAGTTGCCTCCTCCGGCTATGGATGATTATATTTCGAAATATTCGAAATTCCACAAAAAAAATTATGGGCGACCTTTTATTTTTTTTAATTTTTTTTAAGCTCTACTACTGGCCCAGGCGGGGAATCCAGGGTTGTGGTGCGGGCCCCCCTTTATGGTGCGGGCCCCCCTTTATGGTGCGGGCCCCCCTTTGTGGTGCGGGCCCCTAACAGCCTATGTAGCGTATGCTTAAATGAGGCCCTGAATGAAATAACTGAGGAGTGAAATTTTAAGACTTTTGGAGGACATCTTTACAGGGTGCGTTATCTGAAAGTTTTTAGCCAGGATACGCTGAAATTTGGTAGCAGGAGCAAAAGGGTATGTTTCTGGAAGACGAATGGCTCTACGGTGGATGTCGCAGCGATATAGGACCACAATGTGATTTCAGGCCATGAGAGTAATCTAGAAGAGAGAAGTCACCAACATGTCGTGGGGACTTGGCTTCTTCCGGCACTGGTCAGACCACATCCCAGACTCTGTACCACTTGGAGAGCCCGATTAACAGTTACGGGAGCAGCTTTTCTTGTTACTACTTTTGGAAGGCACGCGTAAACACTGCTATAAAGAAAAGAAGGAGAGTGGGCGAGCGTCTCGTAAACAAAGACGTGTGGAGAGCAACAAACAGAGAGAAAGGCGATCAACGAGACAGACTCAAGGTGGCACACTTATACTGTGTCTTAGTCTCTCCGATATAAATGCAGTGATTATTTATTTCGAGTTAGCATTAACTGCTGTGATTTTATTTGAATTTAATCGTGTGTAATGCCTGTGTTAATTTAAACCTGGAAAATAAGATCGTAATAACAAACATCCAAATACAGTAAAATATCTGTAGATGTTTACCAACTGCAAAAGACTCATTTATTCTTTTTTTTTTTTTTTAAAAAAATAAGATTTCTCTGAAAGTTGCAAGTGAAAAGGAACACACCTTATGCTATACAACTGGATCCCATTCGCAGTGTGTTATCCGCTAAAAATCAAATCTTTTAAAAAGCAACTTATGCATGTCTATCCTTAGAAGATAGTTTAATACGAAACAATCTGGTGGATCAGAATTTGGAAGGTATCTACTTCGAATCCGTGTTTCGGACAACTTTTCACCAGCCCTTTTCCGAATCTTAAACAAACTTTGAATACTTTATAGTCAGAAAAGATATCGAGCAACTGGAAATTGACCCCAATGACATTTACAACAGGGATAAGCGCAGAAACGTTGATTAAGGCATCCAAGTCTCTCTAGGCACTAACAGCCAAAATACTGAAATGGACCGAAGAAAGGAAATACAACAACAGGGCAAGGGTGAAGAAATATTGGGCTAAAAAGAAAGCTCGCCAGAGTAAACAAAGACGTGGCACATAGAGATCAAAACGGAAAAGAAGAAGAAGAAGAAATACGTTATAATACTTAGCGGACCAGATCTCGCGTCGAGTCGGATATCTCCTCTGACTGCTAATATTATTGAGACTGTGAAGCCAGGCTTTCCCGGATAACGTTGTGTGAATGCCGCGAAGATTCCCTCGAAATGGCTGTCGTAAAATTGCTTCCTTTTCACTACACCAAATCGTTTTTTGGCTTCAATAACCTATACGCCGGCGAGTTGTATAGCCTTAATAGTAAATTTGAAAAGATACAGTGGCGAAACGACCTGTATCTCACTTGATCATTCAGTGAATAAGTTCCCAACATTTTCTCCCTTTTCGAAAAAAAGAAGAAATTACTCGCTGCCCCTTTTTCAGAATCAGAACACACCGACTCCACGTCTTGTAATAAGTAATGTAATCTATACTGCTTCAACTTTGTTGGCTTTGAAACACTAAATATAGGACGGCTTAGGTGAGTGTACAGTGGCATATATAGAAAAAAAGGGATAGTTTTCTAAAAATATTCGATTAAAATATATTAACAATAACAATATATTAATTTCTCTGTTACATCCTCTCATCGCCCTCTCCAGAAAATGAAGGATTTTGTAACCTCACAGTATTGTAGTCTTCTGACAGAATAATGGTAAAAAAAAAAAATTGTCAGTCATTGGGACTGCCGACGCAACACGTCATACGTATAGCTACATAAATACTAAATAATAGTAATTCCGTGTGACAGGGTTTCTGATGGCTGCGCATTCCGTCCCTCTATTAGCCGCCTTAACCTAACCCGGTAGTGATACCAGTTACAGGGGACCTACAGTTTAACGTCGAATACGAACCACGGAAGCGTTCTAGAGTACTTCCAATTTTGTTGAAGTCACTTTAATTTCACATAATTTACAGAAAAGTACTCTTTCGTCTGTACTAAAATACTCCTTCGAAATTCCTTTTCGTAACTTTATTACTTCGCACGTTCAGAATATTTTAATTTCGGCCTGGCGGTACTCACTGATCCACTGCAAATTTAACGATGATGTTCAAAAGTATTGGTGACAGTGAGACGCGGATTGACGAAGGCATGCTGCTTCCTGCATTGCCGAGATTAAAAGGAGGCTGGAATATTAACGTTTAGAGAATGACTATAATATACCTATAAATTTAATTCTTGACTGGTGAATTCTGACCAATCCAATGATAATTCGTTTTTTTCCAAAGTATAAAAGCAGTACAGTTCTGTGAATAATTATCATAATTTTTTCTCATCTATAACTTATAGTGAATTCCCGGCACTATTAAAAAATTACAAGATTTTTCCTCAAAATATGACCATATGACCATCAATATTATTGTAATATTACCAAAACTAGGAAAATGGCCTGAATATGCATTTACATGCTTCGTAAGATACAATTAAAAACAATCAAGGAACATTTAGTGAGTGTTTAATTTAGCATTACAGCCCGAAAAGAAGGCAGAAAGATCAGAACCCTACTTGTAACTAATTTCTGACAATCCATATCTCAAGAACTAGGCGATTTATACATAAAAAGAATTATTCTTCGCGTTAGATTTATCTCGTCGAGTTACTTAAGAATCTATCATCAAATTGCTTCGCCTAGGTTATGATAATGCTGTACTGTATCTTGGTTGGATTTTGGTTTGTCCGATGTATTTACAGATGACGTTGTCTGCACAGAGCTATCTTTCGCGGCTAGCGGAGAAAATTGCTCATTTATTAGTTTAAGCTGACTATTGTCAATCAGTTGTTGTTGTTCTTCCATTTGATGCTTCTTTTCTTTTTTAACGGCTGTTGGAATAACTTCTTGATTAGCTAGGCATTTCTTATAGCTTTTCCATTATCTAGCATAATATAAATTTTTTCGATATTAATAATTCTATTTATATCTTTGGCTATAAAAATTTCGCCTGCGAGAAGTAGATTCCATTTGCTTTGATAAATGCGATTCACGTAAAACAGCAATTTTAATTTTGTCTATGGAGCTACCCTGTGAGTTGATAATCGTACTGAATACGAAAACAATCAGCTCATCTTATTGCTGATTATTGCAGCTATAAGCAATACTGTTTATATCCCATTCCTTGCACGACCGCCAGTAGCTATTAGGATACACAGCCAAACAAATTCAAAGCTTGTGTTTCGTGGAAGCGTATGAGAGAACTTGAGATGGGGAGAGTACAAAAGGTGGTAAACAGTAATGGAAACGGAGAGTATACAATGACTATGTAAAAGACACTATGAAATTTAATCAAAATAAGAAGGTACAGATGCAAGTATGCAAGTCCATTGAGTTTAATAGTAAGGGATCCACATCTTGCGTCTCTAATTTAATTTAATGTCAATTGCAATGTAGAACACACGCTCCGGTGGCAATGTATCTACACTCCCACCTGATTTTTCATCACCTACCTTCGTCAGCTCTTTACGAATTACAGCTTTAATTTCCTTCAGTATTTTAGAAAAATTGCTAAATTATTCCAATCGCTGACTTCCTTACGTATATATTTAAAACTATCGCATTACCTCTTCCATTAATTAAAGTACCAGCTAATGATTGTGGTCATCTTTCCATGCAGAACTCCTACATTTCTTTTTTTTTTTTTTTTTTTTTTTTTTTTTTTTACTTATGGCTTTACGCCTCGTCGACGTCGATGTCATTAGAGGCGGGATGAGACTGGGGACAAGGAACGTCAAGGAATTCGGCCATGGCCTTTTTGAAAGAAGCATCCCGGCATTCGCCTGGAGTGATTTGGGGAAACCATGGAAAACCCAAATCTGGATGCCTGGACGGAGATTGGAACCGGCGTCCTCCCGAATGCGAGGCCAGAGCGTTAACCACTCACCCACCACGCTTGGTGCAGAACTCCTAATCCTTCCTCTAATATCCATCGATGTATTATCACTATTATAAGCCTTGAACAAAATAAATACTCTATTCACCCGCCTTCTGTCTTCCAATGACTCCATTTTTTTTTTTTTTTTTTACTTTTGGCTTTACGCTTTCGTCGACGTCGAGGCCATTAGAGGCAGTATGTGACTGGGGACAAGGAACGGGAAGGAATTCAACCTTGGCCATTTGAAGGAAGCATCTCGGCTCAAATGACTCCCAACCCAGCTCCTTCAGAATATCAGTTACTGATAGCATTCTGTGTTAATTTGCGAAACAAATCTAGGTGCTCTCCTTTCTACCCCTTGCGACTTGTGAATTTGATACGAATAATGTGTGTCCCATACCACTGCAACATATTCAAGCAGGGGTGGACCAAGGTTTTGTAACACATCCCCTCACACCCTATCCCATAAATGAAGGATTTTGAAATCTATTCCTACCACCTATCCGATGTGTCCTACCCAATTGAGTTTACTGTCTAATAGAGGAGCTGGTAGATTTGTTTGTGAAAATTACTGTATAACAGTGAGTAACAGTTATGTAGAGGTGCTGGGTTGGAAGTCACTGGAACAAACGAGCCTGGTGAAGAAAGTACTCGGATTGTCTAATGCATGTGTTATTTCCGTAGGAACACTACCAGTAATTGATATAGAAAGGAACTGGAAGAGCGGAGGAGGGTAGACATAGTGCTGGAAATGTATGTTTGATAGTTCTTTACGATTAACTCCTTTGACAGTGGGTGAGAGATTTAATTACTTTAATACAATCAAATATTCTTCACCATGTTCGGTATGTTACTTACATAGACATATTGTTAATGCATAACGAAATTTAATCAAAATAAAAAGGTATATAGTACACATGTGTACATGTAGCATAATGCATCCTTAGAGGCAAAACTTCTTTAGAGTGTAATATATTAGTAGTGTCAATCCGTTGGGTTTAACAGTAAGGGACCCACAGTTTGGGTGTCTGATACAGACGTTCGAAGGGGTTCAAAGACAGGCAGCTAGATTTATTTACGAAAATTACTGTAGATATGTAAAGGTAAACAGTTGCAGGGTGATCTGGACAGGATATCTACTTGGGTTAGTAAACATGGGATGAAGATAAATGAAAAGAATGGTCAGCTTATTAGATACACAAATAAAAAACAAAAGGTTAATTATCAATATAAGGTGGGGAAAGAATTGCTTGTTGAAGACTTGAAATTTAAATATCTTGGCATTACATTCGATAACAAGCTTAACTGGGCAGGTCACATTGGACAGGTGGCAGGAAAAGGTTTCAAAATTCTGCACTTGTTGGAGAGAGTGATGAGGGGATGTACGAGAGAAGTAAAGGAATTGGGTTACAAACTTTGGTCAGACCATTGCTCGAATATGGTAGTGTAGTATGGGACCCTCATTTTGCGTATCAAATACAGGAGTTGGAGAGGGTGCAAAAACGGCGTGCTAGATTTGTTTCTGGAAACAAATGCAGAATGCAATCAGTGACGGATATGATAAAGGAACTGAAATGGGATTCATTGCAAGACAGGAGGAGGAAGAGGAGGGTCATGGGAGTGTACAGGGCGTATACTGGCGATGAGGTATGGAAAGATATTGGAGTAGGTGTGAAAAGTAGTGCATGAAAGGGAAAAGATGACCATGACCACAAGCTGGCACTCGATTTCAGGCACAAGGGTGTGGGAAGATTCTCTTTTTTAGGTAAGGGTGTCAGGGATTGGAATGAGTTACCAAGAAAAATGATGAATAATTTACCGAAAACTTTGAAAGAATTTATAGATAAAATTTGTAAAGGGAAAATGTTGGAGGGTGCAGGATGTGGGGAAGATGGGGGTGTAGGGAAATTGCCACCGGAGCCTGTGCTCCATTGCAATTAAATTAAAGGTGCTGGGCTGGCGTCACTGTAAGATATGAGGCTGGCGAAGAAAGTATTAGGCTTGTCTATTGCATGGGTTATTTCCGTAGAACACAACCAGAAAAGTTCTATGTTGGGGGTTACTGGAGAGTGAACATGGCGTAGGTAGGTCTGAGATTTAGTTGCTGTGTTGGGTCTGTTGCGTGCGGCGCCTTGGTCGTCCGGCTTGGATGTCGGACAGGTTTCCCTGCGTCCCGTTAAGTCGCCGCAGCAGGACGACGACACTGAGCAGGTCAGCAGGCAGCTCCAGCCACAACACTAAAGCCCCGTACACACGACCGAGCTCATCCCACTGAGAGCAAACCATAGACACTTTTCAGTCGTTGCACTACATGTGCCAGACACCAGGCTTTCCTGCTGTGTAAACGGTCAATTCGCTTTTCTCAGAGAGAACATTGTAGTGTACAACGTGCCGAAACGTTGTTCTACATTTTCAGATAAAAAATGTGAGAAGAAAAAAAAAAAATGAAATATCTGCTTTACAGAAGAACTCCAATCCGAATAGCTGAATATCCGAATCGCTTTTTTAATTAAAACAGGAGAAGATGAGGATGACGTGTCACTCGAGGAGTTCAGAAGCATTCTTTTGAAAATTTCTGGATGTTCAGATGTTAGTTCTGAAGGTATAGGAGAGTGGGTGGTGTGTGATTCCTCAGACCCTGTGTATGAAATTCTAAATGATGACCCTAATGTCGAAGTCAGTGCGGTCTTTGCGTTGAAGTGGATGGAGCGTCAGCCCGAGTGTGGCCACATGCAACTTCTCACTGTCAAGCGGATGCGCGACTTGGCTGCCTGAAAACGGATGAATACAGTCAAACAGCTTACTTTGACGGAGATGTTCAGCAAACAATGACTTTTATTTACAATACCGTACGTACCTACTGTACGAATGTACAGCACTTGTAAGTACGCTTAACATGTAAAAGTGTTGACTTTCCATTTAATTAATTAAAAGCTTTTTTTATCCTTTTTAAATAATTTTTCAACATATATCAAGTAATTAATTAATATAAACCCTTTTTCGGAAAAAATGCCAACTATCCGAATTTTTTATTATCCGAATGGGGTCCGGTCCCAATTGTTCGGATAATTGGAGTTCTACTACATTTTTTTTTGAAGCTTTACCTGAACTTCGGGATCTGAACTAAAAAGCAAAGTGCGCAGCAGCAGTGTTCCTCAGCCTGTGGTCCGCGAAGATGTTTTAGGTGGTCCGCAGGAAGAATTATAAATTTAGTCACCGTGTTTGGACTGTATAATGCCATAACACAGTATATTTCAATGGACAGGCAAAAATATGGCATTTCGATGATGAGGACAGGGCAACTTTGTTCTTACAGTAGTCTATTCATTTCCAGAAAGAGCGCCATTCGTCTAAGGATTAAGTACTAAATAACCGTTTTGCGAGGGTCTTGTAGTAGGTAGTGACTTGTGGCCATCACTGTATACGGCAAAAGATTAGCACTTTACCGTATGTAATTGCAGCAAATGTCTTGAGAAGAGCAACGACTCATCTGATTTTCGTAAGCACGCATGAGCTAATGTGGGCTACAGAACGCTGAACACTTCAAGTCAGATAATGTAATACCATCAGCTCACTATTTCCGACCAGGCGTCGCAATGGTTGAAATCATGAAGTCTCCTTTCTGCCCTTGGAAGCTTGCTTCTCCCTTCTCTCCTTCCAGTCTTTCTTGAATCACCAATCGTAGTGTTTCAGGGATCACATGTCAACAGAATTTCCAGAAAAGCCATCACAGGTTATAAATATAT
Source organism: Vandiemenella viatica (assembly GCA_031002005.1). Lineage (NCBI taxonomy): Eukaryota > Metazoa > Arthropoda > Insecta > Orthoptera > Morabidae > Vandiemenella > Vandiemenella viatica. The sequence goes on along the minus strand of JARYHS010009186.1, from coordinate 226,559,178 downwards.
GATTTTACTATCAAACACTCTTCCACTCATCCAAACTTTCTGCACAGAGATTGACTCCCCAGGCTTGTTAGCAGAATCCCTTCATTCCCTTGGGCCAACTTCTGTCGTTGTGAATTGACGTGTCCGCTCGGACAGACTACCTGCGAGGTTTACTGCTCTCCAGCACTCCCTTCAAAACAGTTTTTTGTTTTGTTTTGTTTTGTGTGTGTGTGTGTGTGTGTGGAAGGTCGCTTATTGTTCGAGGGTAGGCGCCTTTCTATCGCCAGTGCCATTACCACTCTGTTTTATACATATGCAGTGAGCACTATTATTACAATATGATGGTCATTGAATACCGTCAGCTGTTTTTGATTCTGTATGTGAAACACTATCACCATTTTTGGCACAAAAATTTTGAATAAAAAGGACTAAGATGAAATTCTCTTGGGAAACTAGCCGAGACACCTTTCTGCGGTCATAATCTCTGCCACCATCGTCAAGTGTTTAATCTGTTAGCTTCAGTACTGTCATTTGCTATCTCTACAAATCACTATGTTCGATCTATACATTTTATCATAGTAAAACATTTATTTGTGATTTGTCCTAGTTGGTACCTATTACACCGAGAGCACATGTTAACATTCCTCAGGGTTTTCAAACGTTTATACTTGATTTCTAATGTTGGTACATTTTCGGAAGATAAAACTCAATTGCCACAACATATGGAATAACATGAACCTTACATATAACTGACAGATATTAGAACTAGTCAGAGAATAATAATAATAATTAAGACAAAGCGAACATGGTGTGTGAGCGGTGACGCTGTGGCCTGCCATCCGGGGGGAGGCGGGTTCGAATCCCCGTACGGCCATCCAGATTTCGGATTCGCATGATTTTCCGAACTATATTCACGCAAATACCGGAATGGTTCCTCCAAAAGACCATGGTGAAATTCTTTCCTGTTACTTGCCCAAAATCAGCTCCCGCCTCTAATAAACTACATTGACGAGGCGTAAACCCTTAAAAATAAATGACATACTAAACTAGAAGTATTTTCCCTGGAGACAGCGTGAAATATGCACTGCCGGGGCGAAGTGGTCGTCAAAGATCCACTGTGCCGTCCTGTAATAAGCGGAAATTTCCGTGTTAACATAATAACCGGAAACGCATATATAACTCCAAACGCACGTCTACCTTTAATTGGGTGTCTTTAATTAGCGTCATATTAAAAGTACTTGCCGCGGTTTCCTGCCTGGAATTAAAACTCGGCTCTTTGTGCGCCTGGCTGGAGTCGAGATATGAGTGTTCACACGGTCTGTTGAGTAACGTTATGCAGAGTCTGTGCAGCCGATCCTTATTTAGCGTTCGCAGAATTCGGGGAAACTGGCTTCCACGCAAGTAATCGTTGACAGTACTAAATAGTATTACGTCATTAAAAAAAATTTACGCCATGATTTTTCAGACCTGTCACCTTTGCATCATTTGTAATGAAATTTTGCAGGATTTAAACGTAAAACAGATGCGTATTAAAAAAAAAAAATCCTATGAAAACACACCCCCAAGAAAACAATAAAATAAACTTTTGCAGGTCGTTATCTAACTACAGAGGACCACGTCGTGACGTAAAAAATGTCACATCTCATCCAGGACGCTTAAATAGTCACAAGAAAAATTGCTTCTTCTTCTATATATTTTTTTTTCCTTGATAAAATGTAAGTTCCAAGTCGAATACAATAAGAAATTTGTGATGAGTCGTACCAAGATATAAACCGGTGCTACCTGAACTACTGTGGCAGAATTTTTGCAAGAACGGGACTGATGACAAGGAACGAGAAAAAATTCGGCCAAGGCCTTATTGAAACAAGATATCCATTCGCCTGAAGTGATTTAGAGAAACCATGGAAAACCGAAGTCTAGATGATTTGATGGGGATTTGAGCCCGTGTCCTCCCGAAAACCAGACGCAAAAATTTATGAAGTATATTTCGATGTATGAGAAACGGAGGTTAATTAATTTAACTGCGCTAATTTTCCTATTTCTTCTACCTGCCTACTTCTGCCCTTTGCGAATTTTAATTTTTTTCAGCATTATTGTTAAATTATTCATTACTTTCTAAGGTAATTTTTTCCAATCCCTGACTCACTTAACTACAAAAGAAAATTTTCCCACTCCCTTATTCTTGAACTCGAATGCTAGCTTGTGGTGATGGTCATCTTTTCCCTTCCATACACTACTCTTCATTGGTCCACCAATATAATACGCCTTGTACACTCTCAGCTCTCCCTTCAACCTGCTCCTGTCTTCCAATAATTCCCAATACAGTTCCTTTATCACATACGCTACTAATTTCCACAGAGGACGCGGGTTCGAATCCCAGTCCGGGCATTCAGATTTGGGTTTTCCATGGTTTCCCCAAATGACTCCAAGCGAATGCCGGGATACTTCCTCCGAAAGGCTATGGCCGAATTCCTTTCCATTCCTTGCCTCAATTCTTTGTCGCCTCTAATGACCTTAATGTTTAAGAGACGTAAAGCCATAAGAAAATAAATAAAGAAAATCCATACATAAATGTAGCTGCTCTTCTTTTGCACCAACTACACAATCAGATTCAATGGTCTAGACCGAGTTTTGTAATCGAATTCCCCGTTTCTTTGGTGCCTCCCTCCATCACCCTCTTCTATATATGAAGGAGGGTATCGTGATACTGCCTGAAAATTTTAGAACTCTCATTTGCTCTTTATTATAATAAAATATGGCAGCTGATTACAGATAAAATCTAAAATGGAATAAAAATCAAAACGATAAAGTACACTTGGTATCATTTACAGAAACTGAAACGTTTTTGGAAAAAAAGGTAAATATGTTTACGTCTAGTTTCGGCGAAACTTTCAAATTAAACTTTATAAAATCCATACCGTGTTTTCTTCTATCTTCCATCAGTGAAGCATTTTCTCCTATCTTCTGCGAGTTTGGGAAAAAGTTATGACAGGGCACGGGAGTTTGACGGCTCTGCAATCCAATATGTAGTTCGCAAACAACGCAGTGTGAGCTGAAAGCTTTCAGCGGAACAACCAGTTACAAACTTTTGGTGGAGTCTATGTTTACTGCGTAAATTCACATCACTCAAATACTGGTATTGTCTGAATTTTTCATTTCTATGGTTGCACAACATCTACGGAGAGTACTAAAAAAATATAGGAATGCAACATTACATGATTTTGTTTTATTATTATTTTATTATTATTATTATTTTTTACCAGGTTAACAACTGACTTTTAGGCTGAAAAAAAAACACTAAGTTTATTAAAATAATTTGGATTAATGTATCATTGGCACTAGATATCAAACATAAGGGTGTTGTGAAATTTTCTTTTGTAGGTTAACAAATCAGGGATCAAGTATATTACTAAAGGAATCTATGAATAGTTTACAAAAGTCATTCAAACAACTTAAAATTCATAAAGAGCTAAAGTAAGAAGGTGGGCAAATTACATTAAAAAAATGTAACATAAATAATTATAGTGTGGCAGTGATCGAAGACACCATAACAACTGTGGAATTCGTGAAAATTATTGTGGAGCACCTGTATCCCTTCATACATAATTTCTCCACGACGACGATGGTACCTATCTGTCTCTCAAGGCCAGAAATGTACTGCGGTGGTTTGAAGATCATGATAGTGAATTCACTTTGAGGTCATTGACACCAAATATGCCTGATCTCAACCCGATAGAACACATCTCGAATGCTAATGGGGGGCAGCTCCGCGCCCACAAACCATCGGCTCGTAATTTAAGGGAAACTGCGTGACCTGCGTAAAGACATATGGTGCCGGATACCTCCGGAAACCAACCAACGACTTGTCGAATCCATGCCACGCAGAAGGGCTGCTGTTGGTCGCGGCGGCGCTGACTCCGCGCGTCTTCCCGTGTGCACCCTTAATGGGTGGCGTAACGCGCCTTGCTCACCGTCCCCGCTGTAATGGCAGGTAGTTCGGAAGAGTCTACTTCCTGTGGTGGTGGTGAGAGCTGGGTTGTGGGTATTTGGGGGGTATCCGTGAGGAGGTTTAAGCACCGCAGTTGCCTCCGTTGACCGGACCCACAATCCCACTGCTCTGTCTGTATTGCGTTCCAAAGTGGGACCAACATGCTATTAAGCAGGTAATCATAATGTTTTGGCCCATCAGTGTAGATGTGTAGAGAAATAGCCACCGGAGAATGCACTCCAACGGAATGACATTAAAATTTCCATTAAACTCTTATTATACTGCTATTAGCTCAGGAGGAATGTGGATCATGAAAGCTAAAGAAATATTCCAACAACAGGGTCCCACCATCCGATCAATTGTCCAGGCTTCAACAAAAACGTAATCCATCTATTTAAGGGGGAAAAAATCGCTGCTATGTTAGTTATGTTAAATTTATTTCTCTTCATTAGCTAAGTTTTATAATTACGACTAGCTTCAAAGTCCGTCAAAAATGACGGGTTGAAGCTCAACTCATTTCCTTGCCGGCCTCGGTAGCGCGGGGCTAGCGAGCTGGCTTCGCGTCGCAGAGGTCGCCCGTTCGAGTCCGGCCAAGGGCATGGGTAGTTTTAATTAAGTGTTGTGTCCGTTCTGTGTTGTCCTGTCACTGGTTATCATCAATAATAACACGAGAATAATCTATATACACACTTGACGAATAAAAAAGAAAAATCAGTTGCTGGCTGAATGGCTACACGGCCAAATGCCACAAAAAAAAAAACAACTCATTTCCTTGTTCCTGGCGCTGTAGCAAAAAGTTTCAGTTGCTATCCTGGTACAGGTTGAATTTCAACTTATCCAGAAACTCCACTAATATGGCCGCTAGAAATTCAAAGCTTCAATCACAGGCGATTTAATAGATTCACTGCATCGCATGTTAGTGGCATAATGCATTGCGGTATAAACTTGATACAACGTAATTCAGGCCAATATTGCAACAATTAAGTGAAAATTAAAATAAATCTTAAGAACTTACGATTTATCTCGTAATATTAGTATTAATAGTAATCTAAGCTGTATAGATCGCGATCAGTGTGAAACTACGTTTGTTCAAATGAAGTAACGATTTCCGTAGCGGGACGCCCATGAAAACGATTTAATTTTTTTTTTAAAAGAAAAAATAATACTGTAACATCAAATGCCAGTTGTAATTCTGACCCAGGCTAAATAACAACCTAATCGAAAGCTCCGCTAACATTACTGAACGAAAATTAAAGCTTTTATCTTACATATCTTTAGGGAAAGAATTTAAAGAATACGTTTACATCGAACGAATGTTAAATAAAGATAAGTAACAAATAATATTAATACGTTAAATTAGATGCTTTAAGTAGTAATCTGTCAGTATTATGGCAATTCATTTCTTCGTGGATTACAACTGTCATTGAATAACGCGCATAATCATGAACAATATCTCCGATCGTTGTTAGTTGGGCAGTGAAGGCCGGAAACGTGACGTCACAGTGTAAGATACTTGGCTACATCGTGACCTAGATTAGCGTTTCGTTATTAAATAGATATTTCATAGCAAGAAAAAATTACTCGAGAGGTTTTTTTTTTAATTTATTGTTCCTTTCGATGTAACGGTATCGTGAAAACTTATCCGTTTAATTGAAAACGAAAGAGGCGTCTCGATGAAACAGGATTACCCGTGGTCCATTGCGTTAAGCAGCTGAGTCGGGCAGTGACGTGAATCTGCGTCTGACTTTCCAATTAAGTCAACATGCAGCAAGCTAGCTCCTCGGTAGCTTTGACTAGTCGGTGGAAATTAACCAAACAAGCAATAACGGTAAATACATAAAAATGTTTTGGATTCAATACAGTAAGTTTGAACCGCACATCTAGCCGCCTACAGTTAGAAACTTGGTCACTCGGCGAATTGTTTTCATCACGAATTAAATACAGCTACTTACCATTTACAGTGGGACTTATATTATAAAAGGAGCAATATCTTTTGTTACACTTCAGACACCATTGTAAACGTTCTAATGGAGAATACTATTTAGTTTTCTCAAACAGACTCTTTCTTTTAAAAAATTTCTCCAATTTGTTCATCTCGCATCTCTCCGAACTTGATAGTCAGGATTTAAAGTCTGAACACAATAGTGATTTAGTCTGGTTGCATTCCGTATACCACTTTCATAGTACAACACACAACGTTGTCAATATCTGAGACAAGTTATTGGCTTTAGATCATAAAATCTCACGGTGGAAGTAATGTACCCAAATGCAAGATTTCTAACTCCAAATTTTAGATTTTCTTTTATTACAATAGTTTAGTGGTGTTAGCTTTGAATTCCATCATAGTTCCTGCTTTATTAAGTCTGATAGATAAAAAAAAGCAAATCATTGGCCACTATTACTAGAACAAGAAAGATAATTTTTCTTAACCGTTCATAACTACAAATTCTCATTTATCAAGAAATAATTGTTTTCTTTGTTATATTTCGTGAAAAATTTCCTTCAGTGCCTTACTGAGCCCTAGCTACTTAATATAACAACGTGAATATCTGGGTTTTTTTTTTTTACAGGAACACACATTGATATTATTACAAACAAACATTCAGTTGAGGAAATTAACATTTGCGAATATAAACATGTATGCTACAGCAAAAAAAAAAAAAAAAAAAAAAAAAAAAAAAAAAAAAAAAAAAAAAAAAAAAAAAAAAAACTTCAGTCTTTCAGAACATTTCTAGACAACGCAAACATAGCTTTTCCTTGTAGTTTTTTGTATTTGCTAATACACATATGTTTGATTTTCGGTTATAACGTCCACGAATATCGTACAGTAAGCTGCTGTTATTTTGACAAGATGGTATTTATTATTCACACCGACTTACTATACTACACACGTGGAAGATAAAACCGAAAAACAAGAACAAACCCCTGACAGGAACCTGAAATCCGCGTATTTAATATGAGAGGGAAAATTTAAAAATCTTCACACTGAAACACAAGCAGTGAGAATAGAGATTTACAGAATGCAAACCGTAAATACTACGATTTCCTTAAAAATCGTATAATTGATACGAAACTGTCATACTGATAAGAATATAGCGTAAGAAACATGAATCGACAACAGAAAACTAAACTATTTTTGCAGACGATTGTTTTATGTTTTAATTTTTGCTTTCGGGTTCACGCCTATTCGACGTCGGGGTCACCAGAGGCGGGAAAGGACTGGGAACAAGGAATAGTTAGGAATTAGGCCATGGTATTTTGAAGGAACCATCCCCGCATTCGTATATAGTGGTTTCGGAAAATCACAGAAAACCGAAATCTATATGGCTGGACTGGGATTCGAACCCATTTTCTTCCGAAGCCAGGATTTAACGTTACCTTCGTTCGACTGTTCCAATATCACGTTTATACACGTTTCTTATTCATGGGCTGTTCAAAATTGTATATAGTTACCGGTTTCTTGTAATTAAAGATAGGTTATAAAACAGTATGTGTACCAGAAAAGCAAACTCGTAGCTTAGCAATGAACGGCAAAATTTCCAGCAAACTGCATCATTAACGATCGTAACAACTTGGTCCGTCGCAGATAAAGAGATCAAAATCGATAGTGCGTTATCCGGTAATGGGAAACCTTAGCTCAGGAGTGCCATTTTGACACCTATACAATTCCTGTAGCAATGGAGCTGTTAGTATAATCACGCAGATATGCATGTGTGACTGTGTTCTGCCCGAATTCATTCCGAATTTTATAGAACAGGTGAACTTAACCTAGACGAGAAAAGTTTGTGTTGTCATCTATCTGCTAAACGTATAACTTTCTGCGTTTTGTGTTAGTGAAAGTGGACCTTTTTCTGTGAAAATCTAAACTAATGTTATACATACGAAAGTAACTCTATCTGTTTGTTACGTTTTCGCCATTAAATGGCTAAACCGATATTGCTGAAATCTGTCATGGAAATAATATGCGTTAATAGAAAACACTAAGGATACTACTCTTTTCAGTATAAATAACGTATTTTGTTGTGAAATTTTGAAACCTAACTGAATGGTGACAGCTAGTGTAAGTCTCTGCAATGTTATATGGGTCACTAAGGCTTTGTGGGTCTATTGGAGATCGCGATTAAAACATTAAATAATATCGTTGTAATACTGCTGTAGTCAGTCTTAAGACGTATATTTTCAAGCTGTAATTCCGTTATAATACAGCCTGGACCATTATTTTCAACCAGAAAATATGTTGTAATACATACTGGACCAGCATGAAACCATTAAATGTATTTCGGAAAGAATTTCTAGCGGAGTCTTGCGTATGATCACTACAGTATTGTGATGCCAACTCCAGGCGGAATCGCGATCTCCAGTAATCCCGGCTTTGTTTCTCTCGCAGTCATTTGTGTATGATATGTTGATGAATTTTATGTACAGATAACATAATATGTAGGTAGTCTCTCACAGTTAAACCCCACTTTCCCCTTAGTTTGTAGATATTTTTAAACATGTAGCAAACTTTGGCACTCGTCATTAGACTAGGGCCGTTGATATTTTTAAAAATATCGGATTTTCGATATATTTTAAAAAGTATCAATATCGGCTGTCGACATATCGAAAAAAAGTATCCATGTATCGATATATCGACAATTTCATAAAAACAAATCTTGTAACAATAAGGCTGTCCATTAGTAAATCAATGTGTGATATTGTTCTTAACCAAGTTTTCACTATAGAATGGTTTCTCTTGGTGATGATGATTGTTGATTTTTTTTTTAATTTGACCATTATGCCTGTCATAATTTTCATAAAAATTAGTAAAATTTATAAAACTCGAAAGAGGATCGAGCAAAAATCTTATTTTGTGTATTTTTAAGATTGACAAGCAGAACAGTTGAGGTATTTATTTAGGTAGAAGTTTAGCTATCAAAGCATGCATTATGGCCAAGTTACATAACTTTTTTCATACGTTTTTTGTGGTATTTCATTTAGTTTTGTATGTTGATAGCTTATTCTGAGTTGTCTTACTTTTCTTGTTTTATAATTAGCAGCTATTTGTTATTTACACTTCCCACTATTTTCGCTAACACACTAATTTCAAGTTGGATTTTCTGCTATAGTACGCACGCTCATTCAAACAATGGGCTCGTGTTCGTTTCGTGCTGGGCGAGCGATGCCTTGTTGTCATCGTTTGAATAGACTTTGCAAATAAACTTCCCAATTAATTATAGAAACGTTGTAAGATTTACTTACCCTTGCTGATCTTTATATGTAACAGAATTTTGACGGACATAGTGTCATCCAGAGCAAACAAAAAATGATCACTTATTGTAGAAAATATCAACGCCGATATCCAGATTTCAGTATCGAAATATCGATATATCGTCCAAAAAAATATCATTCTTAACTATCGATATTTCCAAAAAATAATATCGATATTTCGATATATCGATATATTATCAACAGTCCTACATTAGACAGGTTCAATGGTAGAATTGTGAGTTGAGGGCTTCCTCGTCATATTTATCCCCACTCCGAGCATTTTACAGCTTTATACATCCAGTTCTAGCAAAAACATTAAAAATCCACGGGTGGAATGTAGCGGGTAACAGCAGGTAGTCAAAGATTCAGGACTGACCCAGCATTCGCTTTCATGATTGCGAGAAACCGTCTAAAAATCGAAATCAGGAAGGCCGGTAACAGGGACCAGACACGAACCTGATCTCGTTGTACCTCCTTGATACCTCGCAGCACACAGCCACAGTGGCGGGTGCGTAGCTGTTTTGTTGTGTTTGTGTATTTCAAATAAAGATCATCGTCAACACGGCCGCCTTAACACCTTCAGTACTTGTGCAGCAGGTAACGGACGCAGAACTACCATCATAAAATTATACCAGGAAGCTGTGGTGGGCTTTTGGCAGGTGTAGAAGACGCCGTGTCTGCGACCTTGCCCAGTGACACACACGCCGCGCCTGTTACGTAGCGTACCGCTGCGCCACCGTTACGCCGTGACATCCTTCCTTACACAACTACTGCCTCACATTCACCACCGCATGGATCTGGGCCACCGAGGCAGCTCCTTCTTTACTACACCCAACCCACCGTATCAACTAACTCTTCATCTCTGTGAAAAGAAAAAAAAAATCTGATGTTACTTCTATAGGTCCAAGTCGGGGATCGTGTACCGAAAACCGGGCGGGGAAGTCTTTGAAAGCGTGTTATTGACACCGAGTGTAGTGGGTTAGCGCTCACGCTTGGGCTACGCATTCTGGATGACGGGGGTTCAAATCCCCGTTCGGCTACCCAGGTTTCGGTTTTCTATGGTATCTCGAAAGGGTCAGCCATAAATTACGTCACAAGTTAACGTGAGTGGGTGGGGGTCCACAACGCGTGAGAGGTAACGAGTGAGGTGAGGGGAGTCATAACCTACATGACGTCACGTTTCAAGTGCTGTTTTAATCAAGATGTAAGCTGAAAATTGCTAAATATATGATGTCACACCGTGAGAGGGGGAAGGGGGAAGAGATGCTCACAAAATGTGACGAGCGGTGATAAGGAGTGAGGGGAGGGAGGGGAAGGAGGGGGGGGGGAGTGATGTAATTTAGGTACCAGAAAAATAAAAATTGAAGAAATGGTAGAGATAAAGGAATAGGAAATCTGGGGACCATCTAAAAAGGGAAAAGGAGAGATTAGTCATCGAGGAATACAGATCTATAAAAGGAAGAAGAAAGTGAAAGGACATAAGTCAATAACGGAAAGAGGAGGACGAGATTTCTTACCATACAAATATAAGGAGAACGTATAACCGCAGATTTGCAAAAAGAAAATCTAGCCGTAATAACAAGAGTAAGAAGGGAAAGTAAGGAGTAAAGAAATATATCATAGAGACCGAAATAACAGAAGATAAAATACAAGACAGAGCAACTTTCAGAATATTGATGCAAAATTTCAAAGGTTTTCTGGAGAAAGACATCAGGAATGATAATAACATATGGACTCGTGAAAGGAGAAAATTGTAAAGTGAAAACAATAAGAACGATTTTAAATCAAGAAAAGAAACACCGACATGAAAGAACTGAATTATTTTTCCTTTAGATGTCAAACAGGAGAAGAATCATTCCAGGCAAATGCCCAGAATGTGCCTTTAGAGAGGGCCATAGCCAAAATTCTTCCTTTTAATGCTTATGGCTTTATCCTCGTAGACATTGAGGTGATAAGAAGCGGGAAAGGATGAGGAGCAACAAAAGAGAAGGAGTTCGGCCATGGCCTTTTGAAGGAACCATCCCGAAATTCACCTGATTTGATCTGGGGACACCATGGAAAACCTAAATCTGGATGGCCGATCGGGGATACGAACCGGCGTCCTCCCGAATGCGAGGCCAGAGCGTTCCTGTCACGCAGCAAGGTCAGTAAAATTCTTCCTGTTCCTTCCCCCAGTCGTTTCCTGCCCCTAATAATCTTGAGTCAATAACTAAAAGCGATATATTCAAGACCAAGGGAAAATTGCAACGCACCTAGTTTCTAGTGAATGATAGCAAAACCAAATGCAACCTGACTTCATCTCCCACCGTGTAATGTGTCCAGTACACTTCGGATAGTCACTATGAAGTGATGGACTACTCGATCTTTGTGAAGGAAGTGTCAGATGTGGTCAGTAACTTTTAAATGTTTTTGTTACTTGTTCCTCCGTCTCACAATTAAACAAAATACTTTTTATGGTAGATGCGTTTGTCTTTTTTTTTTAGACCTCTTCGTTGATCTTGGTAGCATATACATATATATTTACATACCAGTCGCTGTTTTGTATTTGAAAAATAGCCTCGATTTTTGTTTATGACTTGATGCCTTGTTCACATCGACGTAATCAGAGGCAGGAGAGATCTGGCCAGGAATGGGAAGGATCGCGGCCATGACACTCTGTAGGAACCATCCCGACATTTGCCTTTGAGTGATTGGGAAAAACCATGGAAAAAAAAGAAATCTAAATGGGCGAAAGGGGATTCGAATCCGTGGTCTCCCGAATGATAGGCCAGAGAGTAACCTCTTGAGCACCACGCTCTGTTTTGAATTGACTACGTTGACTTGTATTATCATCTACTTTCAGCTTTACATGTAGGCTAATTATTACGTGTACGTTCGAATGTGTTGTTTGCCAGCGGTGTGTCCCATTGTATCTTTTTCATATACTTCCTTAAAATCGCGATTTATAGTGAGATTACACATCACAGGTTTCTGTAATTAGCCACTTGCTAGTCACTGTCTATGTATTTGCATTCGATTGTTTGGTTGTGCAGGTTTACCAACTTCCATGAGCGAATAAACTATTTTTTGTTTAATTGCTTTGTATATTAGCTATGATGTGCGCTGTGTTATTTAAAACCCAAGAAGCATCACTTGCTCGGTGGGGAATAAGCTGAACTGAAGCAATCTCAACTGTTATTTGGCCGCCATAAGTCGGGAATCTACTAAAATGTTCTAATACACAAGGAATACGACATACTGATATTTTAAAAATAATAAGAATAAATAAAAAAGAAGAAACAGAGGAAGTTCTTAATGAAAAGGCATGCTAGGGGCTTTAACAAACGAACTGAGTGAGAAGTTATGGCACTAAAACATTGCTGTTAGTTTGGAGATAGTATGAAGGAAATTTTAGAACGAAAAATGTATTTCCAAATTATTACCCTAGGATTAAAACAGCACCTGTAATTTTTCATAAAAACTGATACCACAAATCTGCCTTTGTTTGTTTATTAAACCATCGTTATACGACATAAACATAGAAAATACATAAATCAGAACAGTAAGAGGAAACATTTTGTGGATTGCTTGTTAAAGTCTCCTTCGTGCATATGTCTTTTTAGTTTTCCGTTCATAATTAAGTATAGTAGAGCATATGTCAAAAATAAATTGAAAATAATCACATAAACATAATAAACTCTAAAAAGGAACAAATCCTTTGAAAAATGTTGTGTAGAGTCAATATATTTTTGAATCAGTATTATGAACTTTCTGTCTGTTACAGATATGTTTTTTCATTACTACTACCCTGGACAAAGAATATATTAATGCAAGAGAGATCAGACAAAACGTTTATATCCTTTTATTCCGTCAAATGTTTCCTAGAGCAACAAAACTGTTTTTTCGTTAATTGTATTGCAACAAAATTACAGCACCTTTTGTTGTCTTTTGACACACAGATTCTTGAACGCCAAACAATAAATGTTATGACAACCTGCACCTCATTCTCAATGTTATCACTGCCTTATCACCAATAACAGCGCGGTCATTACGCTGGACTTTTAGTAGCAGGCTATAAAGCTGTAATGAAAGCTGATTGTAAATGAGAGGTTAGTGTGTAGTCGACACCCTAATTTGTAACGTTGTTTACGGCCTTTTATAGCACGGACCGATGAGCGCCTGCAATAAAGGTTTTATGATTACGGAACCAACGAGCATTGGGGCGTGATGAATTAATTCGTCAACACACTGTCTTCCACACCGATAACCTTTGACACAGAGGAAAAACCAGGCAACACAACTTATAGAAGGGGTAGTGTTTGGCTGCATGTAAATACGAAAGTCTTGCATTAAAAAAAAAAAAAAAAAAAAAAAAAACGACATTTGACTGTGCTTGTATGGATATATTAGTTTGCAACAAGAAAGTGGCTGGGTATATATACAACTTGTCAAAATGCGATATTTGTGTGTTTGAATTAAAACAATAATGCACAACATGCAGTCACGGAAGCCATGTCATAACTCAATGTACGAGCCGACAGTCCCTCAACTAAACCAGTCTTGTCGCAGAAACAGTCATATCGAATCACGCTGCTCATATATTTAACATAAATTATATAGTAAGTAATATATTAAGTCTCGTTTTAAACTCATACTTCCTTTATTCGAGATGTTCATTTAAAAAAATCACCACTTTATCACATGTCGAAAATCAATCTCTTCTCTTAGAGAATGCAAATAGTGTTTAAAACACAAGCGGGAATCCTCAAACAATTCCACAAATCGATACTTGGATTAATTTCTAATATTACAAATCTTCTGCATGAGTTCAACTTTCTTGCTGTTAACAATAACAAATCATCATTACCATATATAAAAAAATAATAATAAGAAGAAGAAGATTGATGTAGCCTACGACCTCTCAGATAAATCCTTTTCTTCATGCTTTTATTTTTTCAGATGTACATGTATGAAAATGAGATTAGTTTTCCTTTTATCCAATCTAACGACATTTTATCATAAAAGTAGTACTATTCAACTAATGGTATGGATGCTTGTAATCCGACAAACTGTATGTAGGAATTCAATTGAAGAGCAAATAGCGCACTTGTATATCTTCATGCGCTAACGTTAGGAAATAATTATGAGCTCTGCATGAAGTAACAGCTCTGCAGTGAGGTCAAAACGAAATTTGGAAATTTTGTGTGATTTCTGTTCCTCGTACGCGCCTAGCGGGAACAATTACACGGCTGCGCTTATATATCACACATTTTTCACATCTAAGGAGGTCAGTGATAAGATTATAATGCTGTTAGAACTGGTGGCAAAACAAATCATCAGATTACGGTTGAGTATATTACGGCTCTTTAACTGCTGAAAAAGAATGAAATTAGGGAAACGACTGCAGACATAATCCTGAGCAACTTCTGCCAACAGATGAAGTCTGATTGCTATTTGTGTTGTATGTAAACCAGTGTTTCAATTAGTTCTGTTGTACGAAACACGTTAAGTTTGAACCATTACCTGAGAGATGAAATACACACATATATATATATATATATATATCACATAAACCACAGAGTATCGCCTGATCACAGATATTACATGAATATGTTGTTTGCACGATAGGACAATTGGTTGAGATGTACTGTACTATAGACAGGAAGATAAAAGAATATTTTCCTCTGAATCGGATGCTAGGGTTAGATTAAGTTTTGTTCATACTCATCAGCATTCCGCTAACGTTTTATGCTTTCCGATTAGGAATCTACAACGTTATATAAGATTTTAACTGATTCCTGATTGTTAAAGACCGTTTCTTGGCTTTAAAAATAAATCTTCGCGTTTTCAGTGTCATCAGAACAGCAGCATGACCCCAAACGGATAGAAAGCAGTATATATATATATAATTTTTTTGTATGTTGTCCCTGTTATTTAAGCAGTATATTAATAAAATGTTCCTTTTTATTTGGTTTATCTCTCGCGGGCTGTGACCGTGGATCTGTTTGAAATGGTATCACGCAAAAAGTACCAAACAAATGTCTATTGGATTTTCACAATTTGAATCTTAAGATCCAGCTTAAAACCAGCGAATATATTGTAATTCTACATGAATGGGTACCGTTTAGTAAATAATAATTTTTCGCAGCCCCAAAAGATAGTCCTCAAAAATACTTGATGCAATATCAACCAGAGATAATATAATATCAAACAAAGACAAAAACTTCACAAGCTTAACACTTCGTAACAAATTTATTTTTTTCTGTGTGATTTCTATTTTGCTATTATTCGATTACAAATATATTTTTACCAAAATTAATAAGATTAAATTGTGTTTTTTTTGTGATAGCGATTTTTAGATTATGCTCTTTGGTTTCTGTTAATATTGTTACTGACTTTTTGCTCTTTGGACTGATTTGACTAATATTTATTATTTCTTTCTTCAGTTTTCTGGGAAAAGGTGGTTAAAATTTACTTAACACTTGAATCAAACCATTCGCAGAGATGGAGTAATCCAACGAATAAGGTAACTTCTTTCCTTTTTTTCGACAATAGCATGGTACATTTCTGTTTAATTCCAGTCAACCTCTGCGAACATTACTGCTCGAAAATCCAAACTCGCATTCCTTCCCATTCTTGTATTTAAATTTAGGTAACAAAGATGCTACAATGCCACTGGTTCCCGCATAACCACTTGTGGTAGTACATTAGTCTTTTTTAGTCAGTGTGGTATTCATAAAGTGGAGGAATAGCATGTATTAATCTGAATGTGAAAGGTGCCTTTGCAAGTGCACAATTGGTATTTTTGGAGTTTCTGCTAGTCACTTGGCGGAGAAGAAAAGAGATGGTAAACGAATATGGAATGATTGGTGGCAGAAGTTATGATCTGCGAGCAGTGGCGATTAATAAAAATGGCAATGAAAGGTAACCTCGGAGAGTAGAACTTGTTCCGTTGTCGGGTGTCATATATCAGGCAGTGGCTGGGACGCCGGGCCGTGCATAACTGTCTCAACTCTCCCCCAGGGGCATTCCCCGCTCCAAGGGCGACTAAAAAACGGGGAAATGGACCGCTGCTTTCTCCTTGCTAGTGAAATATTCACAGCAGGAAAGTTTAGAACAGATGAATTATACTCAAGCGAACAGTAAAATTAAGTATCCTAGATTTTTTTTTTTATAGCCTAACAAATTCTTGTAGAATGTTACCAATAAAATGACTATAGGTGAGGACAAATTAAGATTTACTAAAGAACAGGAAGTAGGTACTTAGATTTATTTCTCCTGAGATCTTCTGCCTAAAAAAATCTTGTATATTATTTCTAAAGGTTCTTTTTTTTGTGGTGACCTACTTGTCTACATCCATACCTGACCGAAATCAAGAAACGAGGTATCATTTTAAAGATCAAGGTCTCCGCTTTGGTAACATTAGAATTTTTTGGGTAGTCGTTTGGTAACATGAATTTTTGGGAATTCGGCCATTCCTAAAATGTAGTTTATGCGACGAGGTAATTATCTCTCTTCATACGTAATCGAAATCTATAAATGAGGTATTATTTTAAAGATTAACATTTCCGCTTTGGTAACACCATATTTTAGGAAAAGAATTTTTCGGAATCCGGCCTTTAAAGTTCAAACGTATTAACAATTAAGGTCACACGTATGAGACAGTTCAGAATGAAGCCACTAGGCTTCGCTAGTGTCGATAAGGATTGATCGCATGCCACTAGATAGCAGCACAATATATCATAGAAATATCGGTAAACTGTGCGTGTTTTCTTAAGTAAGGAGATTTTCGGATTTTTAATTGTGTAGGAAATATTTGTGTTTTGATAAATAGTCCCTATGCAAACATTTTACTAGCAATATTTTCGCAGTAACTATGATCGCATTACCACTGCATATCAGCAACACATCTTACAGAGATATCGATATACAATGTGTGTTTTGTTCTACTTAGTAGTGTTCCGTTAAGGTCTGTGACAGCTCTGCTTAGCTGTCGTCAAGGCAGAGAGCATAGCTTACATCAGCTGAAATCGGATAGATATTTCTACAGTTTAGCTGATTCTGGTTTCAACTTACCACAAACCACCAACGTCGTTATTAACCGTATATTATTCGTAAAATTTTGGCACAGTTAATCTAGTCAACTATTTATTAATTTATTAGCCTTATGTATTGCATCTAACGCTGTATCGTTATTACCGCCGGGTAGTCTAAAATGTGTTGTTAATACGGTTTTATAATTTCGTTTTGCCTCAAGAACGGCTTAAAATATTTATAAACACAAGTTAGTTCTTCAAGAATGTATTTAAAAAAAAAAAAAATCTGCTGACTACAGTATGTATGCGGAAATAAACCTGAATTCGCTCTGAATAACTGACATAGGTTAAGCTTGGTTTTCTAAAGCGGTAACTTGTGTTGTGGCGCCTGGATTGAGGTGTGATCTCGCTGCGCTGACAGAAGGTGTGTCACGCTAGGGAGACACGCAATAGCGCATGCCGGTTCTGGCAGTCTGATTTAACTCGATGGCTGTTACTATTTTGTTTTTCTGAGGATCTTTGTTTTTTTTTTTTTATAAAAAAAGAGAAACTTTGTGATAACTTTGCACAAGAAAGTTTAAACGTCATTAGTACAGCATCAGATGTAGCTGAATCGAAATGTAATTAATCCTCAACGTTTTACCAAAAGTTTCAAAAAAAATAAAAAAAAAAATATCTTAAAATATTTTTTAATTTTAATCAGTTCACTTCATGCAAGTTTTGTATACGCAGATATTTTTCTGAGTAATGGATGTCATTAGTACAGCATAAGATGTTGCTGAAACGCAACCGAATTAATTCTCGGCGTTTCACGAAATTTTCCAAAAAAATTACTTCAGAATTTATTTTTCATATGTAAGAATTTTTTGCTCTTTACTATATGCGGATTGATATACTGTAGATATAGGCTTTTATTGAGCTGGTGGTTAATACGCTTCCTTTCAAAACTTTCGGATCTGGTACCATGTTCAAATTTTTATGACTTGTATTTGATCATATGAACATGTTGTTCCATTATTCGGATTACATGTTAAACTGTTTGTCGTATTTCTTATATGCAGTTTCTTAAAAGCAGTTCAGAATTTAATCATTATTTGAAAACAAGTGCTGGAACGGCTCGCCATGTCGTATTTCTTAAAGGCAGTTACTTGTTTTATTTATCATATAAATACGCCGTGTTGCATTCACGATGTGATTCTCTTTATACTTTATCTTCAGATTAACTTATCATAGTATGACTTTTGTGCGACTTTGGTAAATAATTAATCTTTAGTCGTTTTCCTTCACAATATAATCACACTTTTATTATTTAAGTACATCGTTTTAAATACAATATCGGACTTCTTCCTAGCAAGCTCTCCTTAGCCGCTGCTCTAAGCAATCACCGAGCGTGGTGGTGTAACGGTTAGCGTTCTGGCCTCGCATTCGGGAGGGTGGCGGTTCGAATCCCCGTCCGGGCATCCAGATTTGGGTTTTCCATGGTTTCCCCAAATCACTCCAGGTGAATGCCGGGATGCTTCCTTCAAAAGGCCATGGCCGAATTCCTCCCCGTTCCTTGCCCCCATCCTTTCCCGTCTCTAAAGACCACGTTGTTAAAAAGGGACGTTAAACTGTTACAAAAAAAAAAAAAAAAAAAAAATCTAAGCAATCTCTTAGTATCTCTGTATCTTCTCGTTGTTATGGAAACTACATTAAAAGAGTACTAACCGGCCCGTGGCATGGAACGCCTACTTCAAGGATGTTATTACACCATCGGTAATGCTACATGTTGGTCGCGAAAGAAAGGATCTCGCCGTCTTACCTGTGACACAATGGATTATTAGCCTTCTCTCGGGATGATCCAACCAACCTTCGCGTTGTGGACTAAGGTAGTATTCGAGTATTATCTATATTGTAATCACTTTGCTACTGCTGTTTTTTTATGGTGACAGCTAAGTATTACCACGCAAAGAAAAAAAAAAAAACAAAAAAAAAAACATATCACCAGAGACGGTAACAATAGATTTTTATTATTATTATAACGATATATATCGTTATATGTCTGTATTTAATGTATCTCATGTTCTGAAAAGCCAGGTTCCACGGTGAGTAGTTTGTAATTTAGCTACTGAATTGGTAGAATACGATTTTCAATGTTAGCAGTTGGTAATACTGCCTCAGCTGTGGTAGATGCAAGATATGGTGGCTAGTGTGTGTGTGTGTGTGTGATGTGATAATGTTCGCAGGACATTCTGATTGTTGGCATTAACGTCCCCTGAGACGTGACTGACAAAAAGTGGTTATATATTTGTTCTTGTGACTTTGAAATAGTGTTTACCGAAGAGTTAATATTGTAAAAGCTTGAGAAAAAAACTACGAAATGTACCTAGTGAATAATATTGAAAGTGGATTTTTGTTATATCAATTTTTCAATCTGTTCCCATCAGCAATTGAAGTTTCGTGTTTTACTACTAAATTTCGTGTAACGTCGGTTATCGTCAAAGAGACCATGGACAGATGGTTTATCAAAATCTACGACGGGCTCTCCCTTGCGGTAATAAGTTGAGGAGCTTGCAAATAGCTCAGCTAATGTCGTCTAATTTGACTGGGAAGAAAATACGAAAGCGCTAAGGGTTTACGCTTAATCGACATCGAGGTTATTAGAGGCGGGAAAGAACTGCGGGCAAGGAACAGGAAGGAATTTGTCATGGCCTTTTTAAGGAATCATCAAGGTATTCGCCTGTGGTGATTTTGGGAAACCATGGAAAACCCAAATCTGGATTCGCACCCGCGTCCTCCCGAATGTGAAACCCGAGGGTTACCGCTTACCCACCACGCTCGGTGGTAACCCACGAGTTGAGTAAAGAGAGTCTGTGGCGGATGCGTCTTAGAATAAAACTTACGTAGATATACAATCACAGCATCTTTGGAAAAAGGAACACCATGCCTTCTCCTTCTTTATTTTAATTTTTTATGGCTCTATGCTTTGTCGACGTGTAGGTCATTAAAAACGGAATAGGGCTAGAGGCAACAAACGGGGAGAAAAAATTCGGCCTCGAGTATTTTCGGGAAATCACGGAAAACCGAAATTTGGAGGGCGGGACGTGGAATCTAGTTCTTGTAATTCTCGTCCTCGCAAAGCTATCACTCACACACCAAGCTCGGTGCGATGGACACACACTCGGGGGGAGGGGGGGCACAATGAAAAACCGAAACTGGACGGCCGGGGCGCTTATGTTCCTGTGAGAGTAGTGTAAAAGCAGATGCCGCTTTGACGCAGAGTGAACGGTTTTGTTGTGCTGGTGGAGCGAGGCTTTACGGCCAAGCTGGACCCATTTCGGCTCTCGGCCCTGCCCGATACCATCTCCGGCCTCAAAACTCTTTACGACCGGACTGGGAGGGAATTTACGGCCGTCAGGGGAAGAGTCCTGAATATTTCACGACCAGTCCCGTCCTGGTCTTCCACTTCTCTCAGCTTCCTTTAATGTTTTTCTTATTATCTCTGGAGCGTCGTATTTTCCCATCGGTGGCTGAGACTACAGCGGATAAATTACCGAAGCTTGCAAGATTGATTATGTGGTCGCGTTCAAAGCATTGCAACAGCAGATTGCTTTTGCTGTGCATCTTGTGGTCCCGTAAATGTTTAATGTCATTTTATGCGCTTTAATAAACTACATTTCCATCAAACTGTCATGGCTGTCATCCTGAACTTGATTGCGATTGAGCTTTAACCACTTTTTTGTTGTTTTCATATTACTATTATCTTGTCGCGCGCCTGGGTCATAATTATAAATAACTCAGTTCTTACGCTTTTAACAAATTAACATTTATTGTTCCCAATTCTTATTCTTCTAGGAACTACATCGGTCTTAAAGTATCCGAAGAATGCAAGGTTCTTCAGCAGTGAACTCGTAACAAAGCAACCGTTCGGCCTGTACGTCGCTAAACCTCTAGCTATCTCTTGATTTCTTATTGCCATGGCAACTTACATTTCCTTGCTAAAGGAGTAAATATATCATTTTTTGTTTAATTTCATGGCACAAAACTATGATTTTCTTATGAAATTATTCTGTTCTGTCACATGCCTCCTCAAGTTCACCATGTCTTTGCTTAAAAGACATTGGTAAACTTATAAGAATAACCTTGCATCCAGCGATACTCTTTCCTCTGTTCCTATTAGAATTTTTTACAAAACATTTTACAAAACTCTTCTTAATACTAACAACATAATGAAATGAACTAAAAAAAACATGTATTGTCTTAATGAAAACATATATACATACAGCATTCTAGCTTAACACCACACAAATGCAAGTCCTGTCGCGGTATTGTCTTGAAATATCTAATAATGTAAACATACATACATACAGCATTCTAGCTTAACATCACATTACCATGACATCAAAATAAAATGTAACTGACTACATCTTTCCAGGTCAAAGCTACACTTTCTGATCTAAGTAGTTTCATTTCTTTTAAACTATTGATCAGGCAATCTTTTTTGGGCAAAAATAAAAATTATTAATTATTTTCCCATGAATATAACAATTTCTACTGTCCATTTCAACCACATTTGTGTACGTTTGTGAAAACAGATTAACTATTTGGAAGTAGTTACTCCATAAGGAAAAAGGTACCTGGACCAAAAAATTATTTCTATAGCATGAAACTATTGGACATGCTTCATTTTTATTTTATTTCTTCAGTACATTACATTATATTCTCCCCTTTACTTCATCTTGAATATTCATATCTAGGCTATGAGATGTAACAACAGAGTCATTTGAAGGTTCTACCTGGACCTCAGCTATGCCTGTGTTAACCAAATCCTGAACCTTTCGGTATCATTTAAAGGCAATGCCTAGATAGTGGCCTTATTTACAGGAACTGAGTCTTGACTGTGCTGCCCTCTCTATATGATATTTTACTTCTTAATTCATAACACATTTCTAACAACAGAGTAGATACCTGGAAGCAGTTACAGTACTTGCAAGGAAAAAATGTGCCTGGACCAAAAAATTATTATTATAGTTTAAATTCTTCATACCCTTGTGTCGAAAAAGAACTCCAAGAGGAAATATTAGGAATAATATCTAACATGTTTTACTTCGTTTTGTGAGAAGTGGTCATTAACAATAAATATTAAAACTATTACTTGATGAGAATAGTTACTAGTAAGAGGTACCTGGACCTTGAAAATTATTTCTATAGCATTAAACTATTGGACATGCTTTGCTGCCTTTTTTTTTTTTTTTTTTTTTTTTTTGAAAAGTGGTTTTGAATTTAACTTTTTTCCTGTTTAAGTAGTGGGTTGGTGAGGACATCATTATTTTCTTTCTCACTTTTTTCCTGTTCAAGTAGTGGGTTTGTGAGTACATCATCATTTTCTTTCTCACTTTTTTCTTGATCAAGTAGTGGGTTTGTGAGTAAATCATTGTTTTTTGCTTTACTTCTATCTGAGAAACTATAGGGGTTGACGATTCAGAAGTGACATTTTCTGGTATGTAGCTAGTATTGAATGATAATGATGTGGTTGTATTATATGTACTAATTGTTAGTGGCAAAATGGAGTCCTTGGTATCAATTGTCATTTGTATTGGTTTACTATCTCCTAATGTTCCCTCAAACTTAGTGTGAACATCAGATAGTTGTAATGAAGTTGGTTGCTCAATATGAGCAATACCAGGCAATGTGATTGAAATTGTCTGCCTTTTATCAATAACTTCTTTCCCACTGTTTATTTTTTCTCCGAGGGTATTTTCTACATACAAAATTTGTGAAGTTTGGCTGTCATTTAATTCTGAAAGAAGTGTGGTTTGAGTTTGTATCTGTGCAGTTAGACTGTCCGTTAGGTCCTTTATCTGTGTAGTGAAACTGTCTTTTAGGTCCTTTATCAGTGCATTGCAACTATCCATTTTTGAAGTTTGGTCCTTTATCTGTGCAATTAATAGGACAAGCAGCTCATCTGTGGAAGGTTTGGTGGTATGTGTGCTGGTACAGGATGTTTGTTCAAGCCTGTCATTTGGCTTAGATTGATTAGAAAATACCAGAAAATCTTCGCCAGGAGTGGATGTAGAAAATTGAGTCATGTTCAAAGAATCCCTATCCGGATTATTCAGCATAATGCTGTTGGTGGGAAGGTTTACATCTGACATAGTGTTAGTAGTAAGATTGGATTCTGTATGTAAGATAACCTCTTTTACCGGCGATAATTCACCAGTTAATCCTCTCTCCATGTTGAAGAACCAGGGAGACAGGTAGATTAATATTCAGGAACTGATAACAGTTGCTGCGAAAAAATAAATAAATATTTCTCGTAACTACAACAGGAAGATTACAAGAAGAAAGTACGATCTTAGTAAGAAAATTGCCCACTATTTGATAAATAGTACCGTTTGAATAAGGCACGCGAGTGTTAGGTATAAATAAAACGTACCAAACAAGCAAGAAATGAAATGATTTAACAAGTTCTATTAAACTCCAAAGTTCGTAAATATTCCGACTTCAAAATGAAACCATGAAATTAACTACAAAGCTTCACTCTTGGAAGGTATTTTATAGTCATTTACGTTAGGACGCTCCACTGGTAACGCCTAATAAACATATACTTAACTTAAACGAAAGATTCGTGAACAAATCTCGCCGACAGCAGACATATGTTTACTCCAAAGACTGTAGCTTCGTCGTGTCTGTTATCCGCGACCAGATGTTCGTCGTAGATATGCTCCAACAGCCAGAGATGAAAATAATTATATCAGTCGTTCTCGTCGTCGTAAATTCCAGCGATTCTTTGTCGTAACTGTTAACTGCTTTTCCTTCCGTAGCCAAGTTGCTGTTGTTGATACACTTTTTTCACTGCCGAGTCATCTACACGTCGCCATGTCGCGCTCCTGATGTTATAATTATATAATTAATAACTCAGTTCTTACGCTTTTAACAAATTAACATTTATTGTTCCCAATTCTTATTCTTCTAGGAACTACATCGGTCTTAAAGTATCCGAAGAATGCAAAGTTCTTCAGCAGTGAACTCGTAACAAAGCAACCGTTCGGTCTGTACGTCGCTAAACCTCTAGCTATCTCTTGATCTTCTTATTGCCATGGCAACTTACATTTCCTTGCTAAAGGAGTAAATATATCATTTTTTGTTTAATTTCATGGCACAAAACTATGATTTTCTTATGAAATTATTCTGTTCTGTCACAATCTTATATACTAGGGTGTAAAATTCTCTCACCAATCTACTTTTTCCAATTACGAATTTTCATTTTAAATTAGCATTTTTGGTTACTTATTAATCACCTTCCGTGGTAATTTTTGGCCTTAACACAAATTAAAATTTCCCCACTCTCTTAGGCATGAAATCGAGAATCATGTTGTGATCAAGGACACCTTTTCCTTTGAATGCACCACTCTTCATTCTTCCGCCAATATCTTTTCACGCCTCATCAACAATATAAGCCTCGTATAAACTGCTCTCGGGTGACTAGCCGAGTCAAGAGTGCGTTTTCACACGATATTTCGGCGACTAGATACATTGCCGCCATCTTCTGGTCGCCGAAATATCGTGTGACAACGCACTCTTGACTCGGCTAGTCACCCGAGAGCAGTTTATACATTCTCAACGCCGAGAAAGACTTCGTTCTAATATAAGCCTCCTTCACTCCCAGTACTCTCTTCCCCATTCTACTGTCTTCCCTTACCATATCAGTTACTGATAGTGTTTTGCAGCAATTTCCAGACACAAACCTAGCCTCCTGTATATGATACCCAAAATGTGGGTCACAAACTACACCACCATATTCAAGTAATGGTGTGACCAAAATTTTATAACCAAATTCCCTCACTTCTCTGCTACCTCCTTTTATCATTCCCTCCAGAAAATGAACGATTTTGTAACCTATCAATGTTATGGCAAGATATTTACATTTCAAGTCTTCAACAACGAATTCCTTTCTCTCTCCAAAATCAACCTATAGTTTTTTTTTTATATTTACCTATAAACCGACTTTTCCTGGCATTTATCTCTATACCATTATGAGCTACTTATCTAGATATCCTGTCCAGATCACTCATTTCACTGCATATAAAATACACTCTTCATGACTACCTTGACTCATTGGAGATTCACAGAACGTCCAATTTGAAATATCCGTGGTAAAAGATAGACTAATTTCTTGTGGTAAAAAAGTTTGTAAAGACCTCGACGTTGACGCGGCGTAAAAAACAGTAAAGGAGAAAAATCTCACAAAACATGTCGCGTTTAGAATGAGCTGTCAAAACAGCAGTAGTTTTATGCTATACAGCACGCCCTCTCGCTGTTGATTTGTCTGCCGTGGCCATTTTGTCTTTTTTTTTGGTCATAGATACCGAAGTGTACTAATTAGGTGTAACTTCCTTTTATCCTTTAATTTTGATAATCATTGAACGTTGCGTAGTTTATCACTAAAATTATATATTTATTTAAATAACTGATTAAGGGAGAGAGCGGGATTGCAAACTTCTGCATCTACATTTACACAATCACAGATTTATTTACAAAGAACATTCAACAACCATAGATCATGCTTAATGCAAAAGAATTAATATCTCTCTCCCCGGAGCATAAGTTCTCAGGTCGACACAGGCACCAAAAACTACACTTTTGGTGAACAGCTTATTTGATGATCGTTGCAGTGGGTGGATGGCTGGTCTTCGAGTTCAGTAGGCGATAGAATCTTCTCTCATACGTATTACATTGCACTTGATGGCGGAATATAATCATTGCACTGTGATTCCACACGATGCCAACAGCGTCTTCAAGCTGCGTCCCTCTCTATGGACACACCTGGAAGTAAAATCGGCAAAACCACATAAACACGCAACATGTCGCGCGCACTTATTTGTTAATTCACTCTCGACAGTAGCTGTCTCAGATCACGTGACATGATCACTTGGGGCAGTCACGTGACGCGTCACCTCTGGTTTCTCTCAGCATGCACGGAAAGTTTACCAAACTCCTTCCCTCCGCACAGACAGTATTGTTTTCGCTTACTTTTGAGCATCAAAATGAAATTTATCACATGATACATTATAATATACTGACAGCACTAATTTTGAAAGTCACAGAACAGGTAACGTTTTCACCAAATGTTTCAGTTTACGTGTAATGCGTGTGTTTGTTATATACATCAACATCGTTATCTATTCAACTATTTAACTGTAGCGTCCTCTTCCAGAGGCTTAGCTTAATTTCAAAGCAAGGTTCCATCTACTATCTGCTTGCTAGATTTAATTAGGGGAGGCGGTAGTGTTACCATCTGCCTGTTGTGAGGTCCCATTTCATCAGATATTTAAATAATAATAATAGTAATAAATTTACAACTTAAGCATCATATGAATGTATTTTTTTAATAAAACGCCGTACAGTATGGTAGTCTGTGTAAAATGGGTAAATTTAAGTTTTTATATGTTTTGTTTTGTTGAAGTTGGTAGGCTGTGTTGTAGTTGTTTTGTTTTTTAAGCCAAGGAAGCAGATATTTATATATGAGATTTTTTGTATGTATCATGGAGAACTGTAAATGTTTGAATTTGTTAAGTTGCGTCAATAAATGGCAGTTGATTTTATAGAGAGGATTAATTGAATTTAACCTGCGAGTTGATAGCAAAAATAACGTGTGAGGCGGTATTCTGGGGTCACACATATCGTCGGAGCGTGCTATCGATTATAGATCAGATTGAGGAAGAGATCCTGGAAGGATTGGTGAGGCCAAACAGGATTTCTTTAATTATCGATTTACAAAGAGGGTACCTCGCACTGTGAAATGTGTAACTTGTGTTCTATATGATAAATGTATTTTTTTCTGTGCAACTTATAGTTTATGAGACGTAAATTGGGGATTATCCCAGCATTCGCCCAGGTAATTGTGGGGAAACTGCCTAAAAACTGCGATCGGGACGACCGGTACGCTTGATCCGGGATTCGAACCCAGATCCAGCGTGGTGTATCTACAGCGCCCAGGCGCAATGTGTGAGGAGGTCGTAGTTTTGTTTGCTGAATGACGATTTGTAACATTCTCTCGTAGCAATTCTGTATGTAGAAGAACTTTACGACAATTTAACACAATTCTTCTTTTATTTATAACCGAATAACAAATTGACTTGCAGGTCTTGCTGGTGACTCTATCTCGTTAAAACAACGTGAGCACTATGTACAAACTAAACTCATGAATTCCCTCTTTCCTACTCTTTTCGTCCTCTCTTTTCACAGCCCTCTTGCGCTGTCGGTGTCTGCAAATTATCTTTGGTGTTCACAGAGATTATAGCTCTACATCTCAAACAAAAAGTTATTTTTTTTCCTTTTCGTTTCAGCCATGCACTACGATTACGCAACTTCATTTCCTTTTCTGATTTTCCTTCCTCCGTCGCCAGTACTCTTTCATTCTCTTTCTCATTCTTGTTTTTATTCCTCTGAGAATACCGCCCTTTTCCTGATTTGTTTTCCCACAGTCAGATACTTTACCTCCGCAATTTTTCCTCTGAATAGTTCCCTGTCTTCGATGTCTTCCTTGCTGATTCCACATCTTCTCAGATCCTGATGGACCTCCTTCACCCCTGGAACTTGAGTCTTCCTGTTCTCTTGAACGTTGAGTATTTCCTTTGCCATTCTTTCTGGTTGCATTCTTTTAAAGTGTCCAGTGAAAGCTAATCTCCTTTTCTTAGTTGTGTTTGATACTTTTTAAAACTAATTGTATAATTCTTGGTTCGATCTAAAGCATGGAGCGTGGTGGTGTAACGGATAGCGTTCTGGCCTCGCATTGGGAGGGCGGCGGTTCGAATCCCCGTCCGGGCATCCAGATTTGGGTTTTCCATGGTTTCCCAAATCACTCCAGGCAAATGCTTCCTTAAAAAGGCCATGGCCGAATTCCTTCCCATTCCTTGCCCCCATCCTTTCCCCTTCTCTAAAGACTTAAAGCAGTTTAACAAAAATATCGATCTGAAACGGAAATTAAATTTGCTTCCTGCCACATTTTTTGCTCCAAGATTTTCCTTAGAAATTTTTTTCTTTCTTTTCTGTTTCTGTCAATCCCTTTTTGGCAAAAACGTTCGTTATACAAGGAATAAAAATATGGGAATATATTTTAAGGGGAGGTACCCACGTTGCCTTACAGCTGGCTGATGATTGTTTGCAATATAAATATGGAAGGAATAAGTGTTTTTGCGTCTGTCTGGTTAGTGTGATTTTAACAGCTTTAAAAGAATTTGGAATGTTACGTTTATCTGATCGTTTAGTATATATATAATTAGTTATTTCTGTAATTCCTACACTTCAGACATTTTCATTTCTTTGTTTTCCACAAACATACGTGTATCTCGGTATTTTCAGTTTGTGTGGAAACTTGAGTAAGTTTTCGAGACTTGTAATTTAATAGCTAACGTTATTCCGTGTAGTTGCACCTGGCGCTGAGTTTAAGCAAACTCACGTTCTGTAATAACCGCTCGCATTCGTTGTGCCTCGGAAACAGCTGGGCTGGAAGTCTCATTACTGATAAACTTTGAATAAATGGTCTTCCGCAAAAAGTAATTCCCCGCACAGAACCTCAACAGACGCTCAAAAGAAGCGACTGTTCACACGATGTATGATCCTTTGGCCTTAGTCCTCGGCTCGCGGTAGTGTGAAACAAAACCATGTATTCTAAAAATATAATTTTTATCGCATTCGTCATACTCAAAGTTCTGGCCTCGCATTCGGGAGGACGGCGGTTCGAATCCCCGCCCAGGCATCCAGATTTGGGTTTTCCATGGTTTCCCAAATCACTCCAGGCAAATGCCGGGATGCTTCCTTTAAAAGGCCATGGCCCAATTCCTTGCCATTCCTTGCCCCCATCCTTTCCCGTCTCTAAGGGCGTCGTTGTTGACAGACGTAATGCAGTTAAAAAAAAAATCATACTCAAATATCATATATATTACTTCTAATGGGTGTTTTCTTGTTAGAAGACAGTATCACCCTTCATTCCTAACCGAAATCGATAAATGAGCAACCATTGTGAACAATACGATAACAGCTTTGGTCACATATAATTTTAAGAAAATAATTTTTTCAAACTCAACACTTAAAGGGCAAAACTGCCAATATCTCTAAAATGCGTTTTGGTGTGTGTGTGTGTGTGTTACAAGTCATTTATCTCCCTGGATCCCTAACGGAAATGGATAAATGAAATATCATTTTAAAGATTAAGATCTCCGCTTTGATGACATCATATATTAACACAGTATTTTTTTTTTTTTTTTTTTTTTTTTTTGTAATTCGACCTTTAAAGGGTAAAAGTATTAACATTTCTACAATGCGTTTTTGTGTCACGAACTTTTTATCTCTTTTGGTACCTAACCGAAATCGATTAATGAGGTATCATTTAAAAACATTAAGGTCTCCACCCTGGTAACATTACAGATTAATAACGAAATTTTTTCGAAATTTGACCCTTGAAGGACAAAAGTAATAACTGTGAAAGTCGTTCGTATGAGACAGTTCAGAGGCAAGCCGCTAGATAGCAGCAGCACTTATCACAGAGATATTAATAAACTGTTCCACTGGCGTCGACTTTTGTTACGTACCTATTACACTAAACAAATAAACAATTGATACAAATGAGGCGGTCCCTCTTTCATTCTATTACAAATCACCAACCTGACTATTCATCGTATTCGCGAAATCATCTAGTACGGTACTGATTATTTGTTTACGTTCAAGATGATTTCAGTCAACAGTTATACTTTACGATTTTTTAACTTGATATGAGAGTAGAAACTGAACTTTGTTGTTTAATTTATTTGTGTTCCATTTTTCAACACAAGTTTATGAAATTTTTCAGCAAAATGTGACATAACATTGTAGAGACAAAAACAGAACGTAGTAATTGGCTGTGCTACGTTTCGTTTATTTTTGATAGTTTAATTTAAGCAAGTTCCAATTCTATCTTCTCTGCTCACAAAGTCTGATTATAAGTATTTAGGCCGTTGTTACTCACAAATAACTGCTCATAATAGTCTCTCCTTCTCTCTGGAAGATAAGCAACGTCAGGGTGACGGTTTAAAAAGTATACTCAAGATGTGAAAGTATCTACGTTCTTATTCTAAAAAGTGGCCGGCAATTTAAACATACTAAGTGATCGGAATGATAAACGGTTCGTTTATGCCTGTCAATATACGAACACAGCAAATTGATTTGAGAGTTCGCCTCTTAATCGTTTGATGCCACTCGAGACTCCAACTTCTCAATAGTAATAATAATTCTTTTTTAACTCTTAAAAATGTTCCCCGTGTAACCATTTTATCGTTCCACTCATAGCAGTGTGTGTAAGGTGTCTATGCTACGTTAGACGTAACGAAGAAGAAAAGTGGCTAGTCACGTGATCACAGAAGGCTGAAAATTTAAGTTAGGGTTTCTTCTAAATTTATTGTAGCTACCGTCGAACTTGTCACTTTTACTTCTATGGTTGCGGCACCGTGATGTTCTCTGGTGCCTGACACGGGGTTAGCTGGTTCCAGTCCTGATGGTGGAAGAAATCAGTGTAGCAGAGGTGGTGGTGCACAGTTCCTAACCACCAGACTGTGCGCCAGAGTCCTGGGTTAATCCCAAACCTCTCCGCGTTGCGTACTGAGCGAGTACTCTGTTGATGGTGATTTGTCCGTAGGATGGTGACGTTAAGCCTCCTTCGAAAAAGTAAGCCTCAGTGAACCAGCACCGGGTTTCACCCTGTCCTTTCGTCCATGTTTCATTCATTAACAGCAGAAACAGTGCACTACGCCAAACATACAATCATAACAGCCATCCAAACAAAAACAGTAAACACTCGCGTTTAAATATCCAAAGGAAAAGTACCCAAAACGTAATGTTTGAATATATATAAAAGAAGAATGTCATTCGCAAAAGTCAATTGTAGTGCAAAAATACTGTAGTAGACGCTGATTATATCGCACTCACCGTATTGAGCGTTCAAATGTTCAGACTCTGTTGCGAATAACTGTGTAGGTTGGAAAATGCAAGCTAATAGTTTTATTGGAAATTTTGGAGCTGAGTTTCCTTAAGTAAGGTAATGTTATTAGGGCGTCTTAGGTCGAGTTCTTACCTCATTAGCAGTAAAGAGGTCTGATATTAAGATTTAATTAGCAAACTGCGAAAAACAGAATTAACTGAAAATGAACGCAATTATTACCCTAGCGTGTTTTTAAGACTAGTCATCTTTTATTGTATTCAGGTGCCATTTTTTGGAATGTGTTAGAAACGTAATTTAAGAAGCTGCGACAAATGTTCTCGCCTATTTAATTTACATTACTTTATTTGACGGCCGACTAGTTCGTCCGATTAACCTCGTCCACTGCAGCCTAATATCGTCCGACACATATTTCCGATCCGTCATTGTTGCTCCAACACCAAGCGAACGGGGCGTTTTTATAAAATGTATAGTGACTTACATTTCATAAAAATAGACTCGCGAAATATTACGAGGTCGGGTCGTATTAGGATGTGTAAGACCCTTGGGCTGAACCTGTGAAGCGCGCCCTGCCCCGCAAATATTTTGAAATTCAACCTGACATTTTTGCAGATATTTTCTAACCAGAATTCTAAAATAAACATTTTAAATTTATTATTTAACTGTAGAACATTTTACTGTACCGTATTTAGAAAAATATATGTGTTGCGATAAAATGAAAACAATTGAAATCATTAAGATATTTAGTACGATTTATTAACTCTGAATAATTATAGAAGAAAAATGATGTGAAGCTGAGAGTTATTTCCATGTTGCCAATCCCACAAAAGTCAGTATTTCAATTTTTTTTTAAATGATCACACAAGGGGAAAAAAAGGGGGGGGAAAAAACAAGATACAAAAAGAAGAATTATAAGAATCAAGCAAATTCTGTTTTTGTGATGTGGGCTCATAGATGCAGCCTATGCAAATGCGATCACGACAAGAGTGATATCTCATAATCATTTGAGAATATTCCAGTAAGAAACTCAAATAATTTACTGTACAAATTTTAGTAAAATAATTATTATAGCTGCGTAGATGCACTTGCAATAATTGTCCTTTAGTTAGGTATTTTCATTAAAATATTTATAGTGATTGAGTACCACCACATTGTATGATAGAGTTTGAAAAAAACACAAATGAATATCAAATAAAAGATAAAAAATGAAGACTTGTTTATTGGGAGCGCAGCAACATGAGTTCACCATTCGGCCGAATACATCCGACTGATCCCATTTCAGTGGGATCGGTCAGTCACTCGGCCGGATTCGGTTGTGTTCGGCCGAGCAGGTCGTGTCCAGTGGACGCGTGGCAATGCCTCTGTCTCGGGATAAGTCGGTCATATTCGGCCGAACTGTCGGTCGAACGAAGTCGGTACCGGTGGACGACCAGTCGGCTGCTATTTGGATTTTCAAGTAAAAGTATTAGTCAAGGATGTGGATGTGTTAAAATGCACCCTGGCACAGAATTTGTCAGATGTAAAGAAAAAAAATACAAATCGTGATGTGGTGACCATCATCTGTCCACGAAAGGTGAAAATTTTTGGTTAACGTCTTTTGAAATTTGTTATATTGAGAAGAACATTTCTGACCGACACAGCCGAAACTGCTCTCAGAATTGAAAACTGTAACAATTTTTGTATACAGAATATAAACGATAAAATTTATAAGATGCACGGATTAAAATCGAACTAATTTTGTTATGAGACATATAACTAATAATGGTAGCTACTGATTAACTTGCGTGATGTTTTATGCGAATGTTTATGCTCATTAGAGTGTTAATTTCTGATGTCGTATTCAACCTCTGAATTATATTAAGAACTTTTGTGACATGTCTGGTATTATGCAACCTCAGAATAATGAAATTCACATAATACTTTCTTTTTCTAATAAAATAAAATAAAAAAAAAAAAGTTTCCATTGGGGCTTTGCATGAAAAGCTGCGATTGTAAAAGAATGGCACTTACCTGCATAAATATTGATAAAAATTCATGGATGTTACTAATTTGTATATTGTTGCCTGCAGATGTTCCGAAAACGCCAAGATATAACCACAAAAACATTTTGCAACTACCAGATACTAGACGAGGTTATTCATTTTGTGTAACTGCAGAATGAAACTTACTTGTCCGGATAACAAATCAACTGGTAATGTTGCGCCCTGTGGGTAGTACAATTTTTGCGGCAGTAACTATACACACCAACGATGTACGATGTAAACAACCAAAGATGTAAACATCCAGAGACATTTTGAAATATGAGATATTGGTAGCATTGTTAATTTAGTTCAATTAAAAAAGTGAGCAGTTAAATAAATATTCGTTTTTATTATATCATAATCATTGATGTAGCCTATTTTACAGCGGATATTTAATTTATAATGTGGTATTCATCGTATATTTTGGTATCCTAATCATTAGAGGTAGC